>JBBPRH010000101.1:0-63750 GCA_038092915.1 Boletus pseudopeckii
TGCAAGATATCAGACGTTGCTTTGAACAAGCCAAGCATAATGGGTGCATACCCGTTGTACGGGCGTCCATTCTGAGGGCTTCCAGTAACATTATTGGCGCCTTCTTCTGGTTCTAATATTGTACAAGGGCCGAGCGAACTGTTGCTAAGATCCATTGACGTCCCGACTGTGAACACGTTCATTGTCGGGTTACAATACACGCTCGCTACTTGGGGACTGCTGGTGTTGAGGTAGAACCAGAACACGACGGGTTGAAACACAATGTCTAGACCCGGTGAAGCGCAACTGCTAGCATTGATGACATTGTATTGCTCGGTTCCGTTACCAGGACCAAACACGTTGTTTGCAGAGCACCCGCCAGGGAATGTGGCTGACGCAACGTAGCTTCCATTCGCATTCGTCACGTTAAGTGAGACAGGGTTAACACAGTTAACATTTGTCTGAATAGCAGTGGTGTTTATCGCAAGAGTACCGTTGAGGTAGGAACCCGGTGGAGCCTAGCGAAGACACGATCCAGAAGTATCAGTGAGGGTACGCAAGGTAGAAATCGTCTTACCTGGAATTGGGCTGCAGTCCAGTCCTCGTTTACAAAAGGTGGGTCTACCAGGCTGTCGTAGACTGTGGAAATGAGAAAACACTCCCTTCATCGCCGAGATATACTTACCTGATGCGAGGGTAAACTAATTTTAGGATTAACCGAGATGTTCTATTTTGAGAAGTAATAAATGACTTACTCCCATGGAGGCGAAGAAAGCGTCCAGGCCATCTATGGCAGGAGACAGGGCAATGGTCCTCGTGACGAGAGCAGTAGCGTCTATATATCACGTCAACGAGCTAATATTCACATGTAGCGCGCAGAGGCGAACCAGATATCTGAGGAACATCTCGCACTTGCAAGAGTGAGCCGGCGAGAGGTTGTAACAATATGGCAGAAAGTCCTATAAGCGTCGAAACGTAGATCAAGTAATGTCTATGAGTCAACGAATTATAAAGGACGGCCAATCGGCTGTGAAGCATGTCAGCATGCTAGACCATTGCATAAAAATGAGGATGGTACTTCAGAGCAATCTAATTTGCTTGTTCAGCAGACATCTAAAGACAAGGGCTGAAGAAGGCTCACATAGTCTAGGAGTATACTGCGCGGGGCGGATGCTTTCCCCTCAGACAGCGTTACATATGGCTAATAGAGGTTATTGTGATCCATCGCAAACCATTACATACCCACGTACCTGATACCATCGTAGCATCCAATCAACTACCGACCAAAAATACGCAAGGGGTACGATGAGGAGTGTGGGGAAAAAAGACTACGATCACTGTTATCAATCACCAGAATCACAGATTAGATTGCTGTGCTCACCGTCAAAAACTGAGTGGATACAAAGCTGAAAACGTTTTTAGCAGGAACAGCAAAACCTGTGGGCATTACACATTCATAGTAGTTCTGCATTGCAGCTCATGTACATACCATTCCGCGTGTCTGATATATATAACACGACCTGCAACGCAACGCCAAGAAATATCATAGACAGAGCGACCCCGCCGACAAACCAGAATTTGAGCACGAATGGTTCCTATGGTTAACATGGACAATCGTCAAGAAAGAAGTGAGCCATAGCGATGCCACGCACATATCGTGGTGACCTCTGGTTCTCATTCCCTGGAGGGGGTATCTGGTGCAGCGAAGGTTGAAATCTGGGTGAAAGTGGGGATGTGCCAAATGCCGTCCGACTCGAGCTCTCAGTTTTGTCGGCGCTCATGGTTAACGAAGACAAACCCACAGAAAGGGTGGACACTGCAGTAACACTCGGTCTTCTCGTAAAAGCTATTAGGTTAATAGGCACATCATGTCTCGTGGTGGTCATTTAAGGACTGATGGGCCAAACTGACGTGAAGCACAGGAATGCACAGGGTGCCTCACGGTCACCGCAAGGCCAAGGTAGGCGGTCTTGGTATCAAATATCAGGCGTGTGGACTCATGGATGATAATGACGAGCCGATGCGTATCATGTAAAATTGGGCATTGTATCCACGTCTCTATCGTAAACACGGCAGGAAGTCGTGTTCGGTGGTGGGAAAATTAAGCACAGCCACTAGATTTGTCGCCGCTTGAAAAATAAGCGTACACCCTTGACCCGGCTGCACGCTCTCGTTTTTGACCACACCATCCTTTCGTGTCCCAACGCCATCCTTTAACGACTTCCTCTTCCTAAATCCCCAATGTACGTGTCTCTTCACCTCCTCGTCGCGTCCACGCCGTGTCTTATGCGTGTTGCGCGCAACTTTTAATCCTCCTCCTCGGTGTTGAAACATCGAATCATTTTCCAATGTTCAATCCAATCTGATCGCTATCTTTTTAGCATGCGTGAAATCGTCCACATTCAGACTGGCCAGGTAAACCCATAACACCCTTTTGGCACACCATGTCACTTACACGTGTTTTCGATAACAGTGCGGTAACCAAATCGGTGAGTCTTGAGCCATCGCCGAGTTGGCTGCTATCGTCTTGTATTCATCGACCTTGCTTTCATCGAACAGGTGCCAAATTCTGGGAAGTGGTCTCCGATGAGCATGGCATCGAGCGGGATGGTCTCTACAAGGGAAACAATGACATGCAGCTCGAGCGTATCTCGGTCTACTACAATGAGATCGGCTCCAACAAATATGTTCCTCGTGCTGTTTTGGTCGATCTCGAGCCCGGAACCATGGACTCTGTCCGCTCCGGTCCTCTAGGTGGTCTTTTCCGCCCCGACAACTTCATCTTTGGACAGAGTGGTGCCGGTAACAATTGGGCGAAAGGACGTGAGTCGTTCATCGTGCCGCTCAAAAATTTCCCGCTGAAATTTAGACCCAAGACTACACTGAGGGAGCGGAGCTGGTCGACTCCGTCTTGGATGTTGTGCGAAAGGAGGCTGAGGGTACTGACTGCCTTCAAGGTGGGCACTCCTCGACTTAACAAGACTTGTTTTAAATAGTAGACCACAGGTTTCCAAATCACCCATTCACTCGGTGGTGGTACCGGTGCCGGAATGGGAACTCTTCTCATGTCCAAGATTCGGGAAGAGTACCCTGACCGGATGATGTGCACGTATTCGGTTGTCCCAAGTCCCGCCGTCTCGGACACCGTTGTCGAGGTAGGTTTTTCTTTCTCATTTAGCTCAGACCACTCATGTTTTTTGTAGCCTTATAATGCTACTCTTTCGGTACACCAACTCGTGGAAAATTCTGACGAGACTTTCTGTATCGACAATGAAGCTCTCTACGACATCTGCTTCAGGACCCTTAAGCTTTCGACCCCCACTTACGGAGACCTCAACCACCTTGTATCTTTCGTCATGTCTGGTATCACTACTTGCTTGCGCTTCCCTGGTCAACTGAACTCGGATCTCCGCAAGCTCGCTGTCAACATGGGTATGTTGCACTGTCTGAATGTTGCCTTCGTATCAGCTAACTTCCGGTCGTCAAGTTCCTTTCCCTCGTCTCCATTTCTTCATGACCGGCTTCGCTCCCTTGACTGCACGCGGCAGCCAACAATACCGTGCTGTCACTGTTCCCGAGTTGACACAACAGATGTTTGATGCCAAGAACATGATGGCTGCCTCGGACCCCAGACACGGTCGCTATCTCACCGTAAGCTTGCTGATAATTTCTCGACCATTCACTCATAATTTTTGCAGGTTGCCGCTGTATTCCGCGGCAAGGTTTCTATGAAGGAAGTGGAAGAGCAGATGCAAAATGTGCAAAACAAGAACTCCGCTTACTTCGTCGAGTGGATCCCCAACAATGTGCTGTCGGCACAGTGTGACATCCCTCCCCGTGGTGTTAAGATGGCGGTTACGTTCTTGGGCAACTCAACCGCTATCCAAGAGCTCTTCAAGCGTGTCAGTGACCACTTTACTGCCATGTTCAAGCGCAAGGCCTTCTTGCACTGGTACACGCAAGAGGGTATGGATGAGATGGAGGTTTGTCTTTTTGCTGTAGTAGAGCTACTGCATACTCAATATCGCTGGTAGTTCACGGAAGCCGAATCAAACATGCAAGATCTTATTGCCGAATACCAGCAATATCAGGACGCAACGTAAGTGTGCATCCAAATGCAGAAGCTGTCCCTGACGTACTTTCTCAGTGTCGAGGAAGAGGGTGAATACGAGGAGGAAGTACCAGCAGAGGAACAGTAAATGTTAAAACACCCAGCAACCGATGATTGCTTTCTCCTTGTTACCCTGTTCCTTTTACGACGAAAACTTAGGTACTTCGCTATTGGTCTCTGTTTGATGCCCTTTTTTTCTTTTAATTTCACGCCATTGTTACGCTAGTCAGCATAAGATTCATTTCTGTCCTCAATTTTTGACGGGGACCAGCCAATCAAGACATAACTGAGACAAACATCCTGTCACACGGAAAAAAAAAAAAGATCTTGCATCAAATGATGATGCTCGTTCGACAGTACCATATCATCCTTTTGATGTTTCATCTCTCTAAGTACGCCCGAGTTCATCGATTCTGCAGCACCAATGTGTACAGGCGCAGCAACCTTTTCATTGCAGCTCCTGAAGTGGTTTTCTGGTGCAAAATCAATCGTCTCTTCCAGACGCACCCTTTCTTTGCCAGCGCGGGTTGCTGTTCGTATATCCCTAGCGCTAGGCGTAGATTTGAAAAAAAAATCAGAGTGTACATTTTTCTTACACCGACTCTGCAACAATTTCATCACCCATGTCGACATTTGAAAATCGTCTCGATGAGTCAGTGAGTCAGTGACAGGGTGTTCATTCTGACAGTGACACATGTCTCAAACAAAAAGTCATAGCAAATCGACAAAACTATCCTCTGGATTATCTTACATCTCGTACTCTGGTACTGTTGTCACCAATCGTCGTCGTCGGAAAAATCGTCTGCGATGGTGGGTCGAGGCCTAGGTGGCATGTCGTTCGGGTCGATGTCTTTGGGATCATTGTCTTTGGGGTCAATGTCGTTCGGAACCACGTCTACGTTTACCTGCTGTTGGGGAGGTGCAAGCACCTGTGCACAATCAGGCTGGTGAGACGACCGCTGCTTGTGCTGCTCGTCGATGGCAAGACCTTGCGCCATCGAGGTCCACATCCGTAACTGCAAACTGTGCGACGGAGATGACGAGCGCCGATCGACGTGATGACGTGGCGACTTACAGGCTGTCGTCGCCGGCGCATGGCTTAGCCTCCGTTTGCATGTGCAACACCTTGGCGCTGTGAGGGACGGTATGCCCTGGACTGGTCTCCATCAGGGCCTTGACAAGCTTTTGCGTGTCGACGATACTGGGTTCCGGGAGGATGGCAGGATTGGGTGTATCCTCCTCTAACCTATGTCGTTTCTGCATATCGATCAGACGAGATGTCCCACGGATTCATCTGGGATGACATAACGCACCTTGACAGGAGCGAGTGGCAGTAGCCTTGAGAGCCCAGAGGACCACGAGTCGACATCGATGCCTGCACGTGAAAGAACTCCGCGCGCCATTTCTTCATCGTGCACGAGCACTATCAAGGGGATCCCGCTCTTGTTTGCGTCGTGGCTGAGTAGGTTTCGCAAGCGGGAGTAGAGCCCCGCTTGATCGTCCTCGATGACCTCGGAGAAGTAGGGATCCTATAAACCCAAGATCAAGGCGAGTGCGCGTGACGTTTAGCGGTACACGTTACCCTGGAGCCAGGATTGTTCCTCTTCAGGTGCGACTCGACATGGACCTTCAACTCGACATGGACCGTCGAGCCTGTGAGTTGTTCAAAAAAAGACGGGAACAAGGCGTCCGTCCAGCCAACGTCGACCAGCAGAGGCTCCTGCAGGCGTTTATCTCTGGGCCGGTTGTCGACAATCCATTCTCCGAGTACAAGCGACACGACGCGTACGCAACTCAGCCACGGTGGCGAAGCCAGTCCGACCTTGCCTGGCTCGAGATCCCTGGTGAGAAGTCTGTACAGCGTCCTGTACAGTTACGTCAGCGGGCTGACGGCAAGCAGGGACTCATCGCACCTACCTTTGATGTTCAAAGTACGCCCTGTAATGGACGACACCCGATCCCGCCTGGACATACCCTCGATTCGCCTGACTGTTGTCCTGTGGTTCTTCGAATCCACGTCTGTTCTTGTTTCGCGGGCGTTGCTTGTACGTCGCGAACTTGTCTGATAGCTCGTTGGACGAGTTAAAGTAGATGGGCGACAGCGAGAGAAACTGGGTGGCTCTCCATGGTTCCCTTGGGATTTTTAGGCGGTGCTTGTGTGTGAACTCGAGCATCTGCTCGCTCGTCATCAACAGATAAGAAGCACCAGAGGGGAGAATTCCTGGCATATAATACATCGGATCGTAATGCATGAGCGATTGGTGCATGAGCATACCCAAGACGAGCTCAACTGCCGAGTCCTGACCCCCCGGTCGGAAAAGCTTAGATGTTGTAGAAGCTATGGCTTTAATCGTGGGTTTTTCGTCAAACTTCTCGAACCTGGATTGTAGCCAGTAGTATCACAAATAAAGGGGCCACTCGATGCCAGTGATACTTACCATCCGTTTGAGTGGGCTCTATAGCCGAATATCTGGTAAAAATCTGACTCTGGATACATTAGACCCTGGTGGTATACGAAGAAAGTGGCAACGTTCTGGTGGCTGCAACGTGATGAAGTTGTGGGTGGCGTGTTATGGGTCCACCAACGCGTAGATATCATGCGTTGACACAGTCACGTGACTCTCGTTATGGCTTTGTTGTCCGAACCGCCTGCCAGACTGAATTACACCTCAAAGGCGACAGTGTTACACCTGCTATCTATGTATAAGAAATCAGATCGTCTCACTCTCCATTAGGCCGATCAGTAGGTGATTCCGATGGTGTTGCTTCGTCGTTCACAACACCATCGACGGCTTTGGCGTTTTTGCCTTTTCCTGGTGGCGGAGGGTGGTATACCTTCTCCTGGGTGTAATGTAAGCCCACAGCACACGATCCAACTGTAAACCCGACACTTGCCTTCTTCTTCTTCGGCTCTTTCTTTGCGTTTGGATCTGGGTACGCGAGCTGCTCGATCTTCTGCCATTCCTCGTTTGCCAGGAACGCCGCCCGTATAGGCTCCAGCAAACTGATGATTGCATCTCGTACGCTCGCCTTGAGATCACCAGGATGTATCTTCCTTGCCGCAAAGTCGTCCTCCAGGTCCTGGTAGGTTTTGTAATGGCTCGGTCCACCGCCCTTGTCTCGGGTGATCGTAAACACTGTCCCTTCTGGCGCGTCGTCCGTCACAAACGGCTTTTGGGAACCCGTCGACTCCTTGCCCTCCTCCTCATCCTCGCCCGTATCACCCCGTGATCGCTCCAAGCGTAGTTCGCTTATGGGTATCAGCACGGCCTTGGTGAACGCAAGCAGCCCGTTCTCGGCCACGTTCCCTTCCTCGCAAAACGCCTTTTTGATCTTTTTCTTCACAGCTTCCGGCGTGTCCAAAAAGTCTATCTTTGAGTCTGGGTCCGAAGACGACATCTTGCCGCCCATCAAACCAGGGACCATCGTATTCATCAAATGAGCCCGCTTGGCATAACCCAGTCTCGGCAAGTACAGTTCTGCGTAGGTGAAAATCTTGCGCTGTTTATAAAAGAAAAGAGTTTAGATTCTAAAAACCAGACGACGACCGACATGATCGCGAAACGTACCTGGTCTGCCCCTCCAAATTGAAAATCGACGCCGAGGTACTGCTCGTCGAGCGCCTGTAGCCCGGGGTAGATCAGTCCACTCAACAGCGGGCTCTCGACCTGTTTCACGACCTCCGATCCCGCCTTCTTGGCGTCGTGTTCCGTCACGATCGTGCAGAGCTTGTAATTGTCCAGGTTGTATTCTCGAGAGAGCTGGTAGTCGGAGCCTTGTACGAACGTCAGTTTCGACGTGGGTATGCCGAGCGAGGTGAAGACGGCTCGTAGGATGAATTCATAGTATTTCGTTCTGTGGGCGACGAGGTCTAGAGGAGCCTTTAGGTTATCGAGGAATGCGTGGACGTCTGGGATGTGTGTGTGTGTGTGTGTGTGGTTAGGGATTACGTTCGCTTGTAATTAAGATAGGATGGACGTACCAGCGAGGAGAATCTTGACCTCTACGCCCGCCCTAAGAAAATCTGCGATCTTGGTCAACGGAACAAAGTATCCGATGTGTGCTGCAAGGGGATGATGAGTCCTCGGCAATGTTCCAGGCGACGAGGTACATACGGCGTCCGGTTGGTGTGGTTCCTGTTGTTGGCCAAGTGAGTCAGCTTCTTCAATCGAGGGTAAGAAACGAGGTGCGTACCCCAGTAGGCTTTGGGCGATCTGCCCTCGGCAAGAATACCCTTGATGATATCGCCTCCAAGAACTTCTTGAAGTCGGCGAGTGATCAAGTTGTACTTTCTCGCTACTTGTTCTTCCAATGCCATCCTGGATCAGAGGTGGTGGTGGTAGGAGGGAAAGGTGTGTATGAGCACACAGCTATGAACCAGTGACTCGACACAGTGTTGAGATAATCAACCTAATTTTGCCACGTGCTACATATACTGATCGGGTCGGTGTTACCAAGAATAACTGTGAGACAGTTTCTCTCCCTCTTAGAAACCGACCACTGTGTCCAACCACTGTGTACCATTAGTGAGGATGTCGTCGACAAAGACTGGTGCGTAACAGTTCACAGGAGCAATTGCACAATGCTGACACTTCATAAGACCCTACAATAGTGCTTGATACCGGTGCCGACTGCTCTAATACGGTGGGCGGTCGCGTTCGTGTGTGGGAACTTGAATGCACACCAACATCGAAGGCGGAAACTCGCTGTGTACAGTCGACATCTCTCCGGACTCATTATGTTAGGGGAATCAAGTTCTCCCCAAATGGGGAGCATGCTGGCTCCCGAGTTCGACTATGACGAGGTTAGTGAGCACAATACATTCTTCTCTTCTCTATGTGTTGACCCTGCTGGAGTCACTGTCTCCTCAACTCCTCTGCCCAGTGACCTCCACTTCAGAGGCACATGCAGAGGAAAATGGGGATGGTGCTAAAGTATTCAAAGACAGGCTGGTGTTGAAAAGGTTGGCCACAGACAAAAATCAAGATGAGTACTGACAAGGAACCTTTCAGAAACTCACACCAGCCTGCTGATTGCCAATCTTGCTCCCAATCACCAGGTTTTCAAAGTAGATAAGATACTCTTGTGGATAGCTCTTGGTACAGAAACTTGGAGCAAGTCTAGTCAAACATCATTTTTTATGATCCAACTCCATGTTTTTTGGTGTACTACATTACATTTAGAGGCTCAAGTACAAGTACTCTTTTGGCATGACTCTTGTGTTGTGTTACCTGAGTGTAGCTGATCACCAGCTCTGGTGCCTCATGCTACTATCTTGGACTTAGATGAGTATATGAAGACCTGACAAGTTCATTGTATCTTGAATTTTCATCCTTGATCTCATTGGCCATCTGACATCACAGTGGAACTGAGCAAGTTGTTACAATGTCAATTAATGATGAATGAATTAAGTGACATTGACACGGAGGTCGTAGTACGCTGTTTGATTCCGAGCTGAGTTCAGATGACATAATCAACTCCGATTGGTTGGCTGGTCACGCCATCCTTAATCGTGTCCGTTTTTTTTTGCTCATTTAAAAGGACTGCCGTGATCGGCTTTATTTCAGTCCCTTCCTCCACCATGGACTTCAACGCAACGGCAGCTGCAGCTGCTCACGAGACCGCTCAGCGGCTTTATGCCAATGTCGATCTATCCAAGCTCGGCTGGTTGGAGCAGCTCTGGGCTTCATGGTACATTTGGATCGACAACCCTATCATTGCTACCGGTCTCATGAGTTTCTTGTTACACGAAGTAAGTGGGACTCCCGGCTCTGGGTGACATTTTTCTGACGTCGATTCACTCCAAGATTGTTTACTTTGGACGCTGTGTTCCTTGGATCATCATTGACGCCATCCCATACTTCCAGAAGTGGAAACTTCAGCCCAACAAGGTTCCTACCGCTGCAGAGCAATGGGAGTGTACCAAGCAGGTGCTTTTCTCCCATTTCACTATCGAATTGCCCGCTGTAAGTCATGTCCGCGACTACGACGGCCCTCAAAGATACTGAAAGTCGTGCTTCTAGATCTGGTTGTTCCATCCCATGGCCGAAACGTTGGGTATGCAAACCTACCAAGTACCGTTCCCATCCTGGCAGACCATGCTCCCACAAGTTGCCATTTTCTTCGTGTTTGAAGACATGTTCCACTACTTTGGTACGAACAAACGATTTTCCCGTGGTTTACCTTTCTGATAGCGTTGGTTCAGCGCACCAAGCCCTTCACTGGGGAGTATTGTACAAGTATATTCACAAGATTCACCACAAGTATTCGGCTCCTTTTGGTCTTGCTGCAGAGTACGCCCACCCTGCTGAGGTGTTCATCCTCGGCACCGGTACGATTGCTGGTCCCATCCTCTACTGCTCCTTCACCCGCAACCTCCACATCGTTACTGTCTACCTTTGGATCACGCTCCGTCTGTTCCAGGCTATTGACGCCCACAGCGGTTATGGTTCGTGTCATTTGACCTGTCCAAGCTGCATTGCCTTACTTTATCACCCCTAGACTTCCCCTGGTCGCTCCAGCACATCGTTCCATTCTGGTCGGGTGCCGAGCACCACGATTTCCACCACATGGCTTTCACCAACAACTACTCCACCTCTTTCCGGTGGTGTGATCGCCTGTTTGGCACCGATGACAAGTACCGCGAGTATCGTAGGCGTATCGCTGCGAACAAGGCTGCCATGAAGGGCAAGAGCAAGGCTGAGCAGGACGCTGCCGAACGTCAGCTCATTGCTGAGATTGAAGCCGAGGGTCAGCGTGCTGAGGCTATCGCTGAGGGATCCGTGCAGGAAGGTAAAACGGTCAAGGTGCAATAGCGTACCCGCCGTGGTTATGGATTTAGACGGATACTGATATACCACGCATAATTTAAATGCTATGTACCACGACATTCCCTTTGTGTGATGAAACAGGCAAATCGAGCCGCTATGATGCACCACGGTGATCATTCCAACCTCTCGTCCTCGCCAAACAAGATGCTCCCTCCAGAGACGTTAGAGCTCGTTCTCGGACATATCTCGCGGGACGATCTCGTTCCGATACTCACAACCAACTCTCTCTTCCACCAGGTCGCCGCTCGCGTACTGTACCGTGCCCTCATCGACATCCCTCCAAAGCGGACATTACGCCTCATCAAATCCCTCGCCTGCAACGACCTTTATCCCCCGTTCGTCCGTCGATTCGACCTCGAATGGAACGAAAACACCCTCACAGGCAACTTTCTCCGCCTCCTCCACCGCACCCTCCAACGACTCAACCAC
Source organism: Boletus pseudopeckii (assembly GCA_038092915.1). Classification (NCBI taxonomy): domain Eukaryota; kingdom Fungi; phylum Basidiomycota; class Agaricomycetes; order Boletales; family Boletaceae; genus Boletus; species Boletus pseudopeckii. The sequence continues at coordinate 11,350 of JBBPRH010000101.1, forward strand.
CTCTCCTACCTCGGCCTCGAATTCTCCGCCACCGACAACCCGTCCAATCTCGCCTGGATCCTCCAAGGATGCACGTTCTCCCTCAGAGTGTTCACCACCTCGATGCGATGCGAACCCCTCCTCGCCCGCTTCTTCGAGACGCAGCATAACCTCGTCGAGGTCTGTCTGAGGGGATTCAACCCCGTGCATTCCTTCCCGCTCCCGCCCGAAGCGCTCCCCCGCCTCAGACACTTTCGTACCGTCCTCTCCTCCCCACACGTCACCGCCAACTTTGTCCGCGGTCGGCCGATCGAGAGCGTCTCGATGTCGCTGTACCCCGGTGACGCGACAACGTCGCTCGATGCGTTGCTCCTCTCGACCCGCCCATTGAGGCGGCTCACCGTGATGTCATTCGACATCGGACCGCCCGCAGCGCTCATCACCGAGATCTCGAAACGACTACCAGCGCTCGAAGCCCTACACGCCGTCGTCCTCGTCCGACACTCTAACCATGCAAGTCCCACCCCCCCTTTTTTTTTTTTTTTTTTGCGCGTCCATTATGTTGTATTCTACCGCTAACCGGATCTCTCTCCTTGTCTCTGGAAACAGAAATTGCTCCTCGAGACAGCACCCTCGTTGAGCGACTTCAAGGCGCTCCGATATCTCACGTTTATGGCGCCTGGATCGTTCTCGTCCGACGATGAATCCGAGATCGCGACGTTGTGGCACAAGGCCTGTCCGACGCTCAAGACCATCATCCTCCCCAAAGGTATCGTGTGGGGATACGTCGACGGCCAATGGGTATCGCTGCAGGACGCACCGTGAAGTGCACGCGTCGAGCGTAAAAAGAGATGAGAGATTCGTTTGTAGGTGAGCATATGAACGTGGCGATCTGCACACATGGCTCGATGGACTGATGTGTGGCAGACAATGTATAGAACACCATGTATGTTTTGGAAGGCGATCCTTTGTTGAATGCACGATATCGGAGCACGTGTAGGATGGGTTGATCGATCATGGGATTGGATGCCTCTGTTAGCTCACCCTCGGGCTGGCAAGAAAACGCGACGCAAACGACGATACCGAACCCGACGTGTTTCATGGGTCATGGTCCGGCAAGTAAACGTCGCCGAACACCATCGTCACGACGCCTCGCACTGTGATACCTACGTGTCCTCTTTGTCTATGCACAATGCAATGGGCATTGTGTTCGCCCCATGGGCCTCTCGTGCCCACGATGAAGTTGAGTGAACCTGTATCAGCCACGCCTCGCCTCACCTCGGCGAAACAGGGACAAGATCCCAATGGTCACATGACCAATTCCATGACAACCCGTGTCAAATCGGCAGTACAGTCATTGAGAGTCCGACAGTCGCACGTAGGCACCCATTCACGCTCCGATTCACATGTACACCTGCTCGTCATTGCTACGACTCATCTACAAAACAAGAGAAAGAAAGTCCTCGTACAATGCATGCTTTCCAGTCCCGTGATCAGTTAAAAAGGTAAATACGGGGTGACAATGACATAGAGTTAGGAGGTAGATATAGCTGATATGTGTGTTGTAAGTATACGGGTGCGATCAGGCGGGCAGGAGAACAAGATTAACACAGGTGGTGGGCCTAGCACAAAACCAGGGCGAAAAAAAAAAAAAAAAAAAAGAGTAAGAGACGAGGCAACCTCGGACGTGACGATCTCTACGTCTACGGTGATCCCGGGAAATTGACGTGGCAGTCTAAGGAGACGAAGAGTTTCGAGGCCAACGAATCAGCATGGCCAGGGAAAAGAAAAAAAGGCAGCCACACATGGAAAGATCAGCCACGATGAGCAACCCGAGAGACACATGGTAGGGGCGACCTGGGATATGTTGGAGGCCGAGCACAGTAGACGATAAGGATGGAAACAGGAGCGGTGAGAAGACAGTTGCGAGGCCTAGAGACAAATAATAGCCAAGATGCCCAATATGTATAATTTTTACTTTTGATGGCCAGTCATCAGCGTGCGACGAAAACACAAAAAGGCAAGGGGTATCGGATCAACGCTGAGCAGAGTTGGCATCAACAGCAGGATACGACGCCATTTGTACTTGCATTTGCATCGCTTGCTGTTGCTGGGCTCGAAGATATTGTTGCTGGGCCGAGGTGTACATCATCTGTTGTTGGTACTGCTGAGCGTACGTCGGAGTCGAGTTACCCGTCACTGGCGTCGATTGGCCGCTCGCTAATGGCGTTGATTGCCGTGAGCTGGCAGCCGAGCTCTTGCCGTGAGCGTGTTGCAAGCACTCGTGCTGTCCGCTGGCGAGCAGAGCTAGTCCTATTGCGCCATGGTCGCCAGAGTGCTGGTAATGGTACCGAAGGCCGTTCATGTTCTTGTACCGGCGCTGGCAGTCACCGACGCCGCAAGCAAAGGGACGGAGGCGGCGCTCGGCCTCACGTTCGACTTCGCGCAACTCGCCCTCGGTGATCATGTTGTCATCATCGCCGGCGGCCTCTCTCGCAGAACGCTTGCTTGCCAGCAATGCTTGTACTTGTTCGAGATCCTTGGGTGGTGCAAAGTTGCAACTTCCGTGGGTCATGTGGTACTTGAGCCCGTTTGCCTGCTTGTAACTCTTGTTGCAGTTTGGCTTGGGACACCGGAAAGGTTTTGACAACAACAAGGAGGAAGCGGGACGAGAAAGGGTGGTGCTAGCGCGGGGACTATGCTGTTGCGAGGACGAGGCCCTGGTAGAGCCTGTCGAATCCGACGAGGCAATGCAAGGTGCAGAGTGACGGGAGGAGGAGTTGGAAGGGGATGGTACACGGGATGTGGCAGGGGTGTTGGCGGGGGTGTTGGCGGTGGAGAAGACGACGGCAGGGGGGAGACAGCCGTAAGGGCTGTTGGGTTCGCTGACAGGGGAGACAGGACCCTGGAGATCGTCGGTGGATGGTGGGGAAGGGACGGTGCCAGGCATGGAGGACGAGTAGTCGGAATAGCCAGCATAGCCGTTGAATGGTTCTGGGATTTTTGACAGATTGGGGACGCTATTTCGGGACGAGGGAAAGGTAGGGATTGAATGACCGTGGATGGAGCGCGTCGGCATTGTGGTTGTGTCGAAGGCTGAAACAGGCGAGCGTGGCGAAGCGTCTTTTGCCGACTGACCAAAATGGTTAAACGAATGGGCGGGGTGTGAGGACAGGGGGGTTGTCAGGGGCGTATCGGGAGGAGTTGGGCCACCGGAGGAGGGAGAGCTGGACTGATCGACATCAAGCTCCATATCATCTGGATCGAAGCCTCCGTGGTGATAGGAAGGTGGGAGATGATGGTTTGCATCGGGGATGTAAGGGGGGGGTTGTGTACGGAGTGGTTGCCGGGTAGCGGGGAAGGCGGCGACCGGGAGCTGTTGGTGGGGACGGCCGAACTGGTCGACGACGACGACGTGCACCTCCTCGAAATGCTGTACCAGTGCGTGGAGATCGTCTATTTGGAGACCACAGCAGGAGTAGTTGCGACACTGGGGTGAGACGGGGTGAGGGGGAGGGGGCTGGGAAATGGTTTGGATGACGTACGAGCTCGTCCTCGCGCTCAAAGGAGGAGAGGGCGTTGAGGAGGGAACCGCGATCGCTCTCGAGGGAGGAGGAGAGTTTTGCGCACTTGAAGTCGCTGGGACTGGGTGATTGATGTAAGAGAGAATGGGGAGAGAAGAGAAGAGATTACTTACTCGAGGGGGCCAAGGAGCTGACCGGGGGAGCAACCGGGGTAGAAGCGGCTTCCGAACGAACCGGCACGCCATGAGAGAGGGGAGCCCAGGAAGTAAGAGCTGGGGAGATGCGAAGATTGTGGTGGGATGTAAACGTCGTTTGTATTAGGGGAATGGCATGCGATAGGCTGTGAAGTAGCGGGCATGATGGACGAGGAGGAAGAGAGCAAGAGACGCCTATTTAGCCCACCAAGTACCTGGCCAATCACAACTCCGCTTCCTCAAACCGCATCTTCCCACGTTTACTCAACCATGCCGTCCACGGTCCGATCATCAATAAATACACACAAACATACACTTTTCGGCATGCCGGCAACCTTTTGTCGGTGGTATTAGTAGTCGTCGACGTTGAGCACGACGTTGAGCTCCTTTTCTTAATTCCGTTTCATTTCAATTCCAGTATATTATCCTAGATGGTCCTATCCAATTTCCCTGCCCTTGTGATCAGGAGACATCAACTCTGGATTCGCATCTTACGTCTCTACTTCGATTACCGTCGTGAAACGTGCCCCGCTCTGTTTACAATAGAAAATGCCTTGCTTGCTTGGTCCGGCCCGGATAACTCGCCTCAAAGAAGCGGCGGTGTAGCGGGGCAGGGCGCACCGGCAATCCCCGCTTAACGTGGCGCCGACGGCCGAGCTCAGCCGGTGCTCTCCTTTTACAGCCGTTGCGGTGCAATCTAGGTTCACGACGTGGCTTCCTATCCTTGGTGCGTTTTTTGTACTGCCATATTTTCGGTAGATCCATCTGATCCCACAACACCCTAATCACCTCCATATGTCGTTGAGCGCTGTTAACCTCATCTTTTCATTTACCTGGACGCTCTCTACATCGTCCGTGACACCTCGGCTCGGACCAACTACGACTGTCCATTCAAGTTCCGTGACCCGGTGCAAACATCGCCACGGATCCATCGGTGTACTCACACAAGAAGAAGCCGCCGGTCACCAGGTACTATTGAAGCCCTTCCCCTAACACCACACTCATCTTCGCACTCGCCTCGGCACACGTGACGGACGATGCCATGCCCTGTAATCACGGCAACTTTCACTGTATCGCCATTCGAGCATTGCAAACAACGGACGACGACGCCGTTTTCGAACCTACATTACCACTAGCGATCCTCGTGCATGGCATCACACGTGACGACTGGGATTCGCCGCAGAGGTCGAACCAAAGCAGTACCGCAACACCACGCGATCTCAATGTCCGCCTCTACCGCCAACACTTGGTCCGCAGTTTGACCGCAGCGTCGACGTGAAACGGAGAGCTGCGCGTTCGTCGCCCCCCTAAAGAATACGGCACCGCAACAATGAACCCACTACGTCACCAGTTCGTCACTCCGACCAAATGTTTGCTGTCGTAGGGTTCGGCTTGGTGGGAAAATTTGGCTAGCCCTGACCTCGAGAGCTCACGGGGGTGCGTGATCCAGATTCCATGTACGGGTGATAACCTTTCCCAGTTGTTGGTCGACGCCACCGAAACGTCGTTGGATCCGGCTGATTCGGAGTCGCAGGATGCAGTGATGCTCGCGGAGGTATTGCTGTCTGCGTTCCGCGGACTTGTGCGCAGTAACTCATCCGCACCATTCGATGGTCTAATACTCGTTGGCGTGCCATTCAACTTTGAAACAACAGGCCAACCCGTGTCTGCCAAATCATGCCTATCGTAGATCTCTCTCTCCGAGGGTGTGGAACGCTGCCCACGCTTGTCAATATGTGAAATTCCTCTTGGGAACAAAAGGGTCAGTGATACCAAGGGTCTCTCGACGGCAACTGCCTCCATGATTGCTTACCCTTGTCTCTGGGCTCATAGAATTTAATCTCGTCGGGTGGGAGTCCGGGAACGACAATGGGTTAAATGAATGCGCAGCCAATGCCTAATCGTTCTCACCTCCATGACGTGAACGTTAGAGGGTCTAATCCACCCACGGTTTGGTCGAACAAAATGCAGCGGATGGTGGCGACGATGGGAAGGAACCGAATCCGCTCTCCCTCCGCACTTGACCATAAACATAAAAATGGAACCCATAAGTCTTGGATCCGTATCACTGCCACTAGGCTACTCATCCATTATCAATGGAATGCATTTTTAACCCACGAGCGGTTCCGAACTGTGTTGGCATGTGGTGGAGGGACTGATCTATGATAGTCGAGTCCCACATAATGATACATGAACGACCCGTGTGCCCTGCCAAGCCAAGTAGCCAATCGGCGCGCGTCTCTGAGATTGTGCCGGTGGGGAGATAACGATGCCTTCTTTCTAATAGACGCCGTTACTGTGTGATCGATCGATCGATGAGGCCAAAGGCGACCGAGTCCGAGTCCAGGTCGATGATCCGTACGTCGAGATAATAACATACTATGTCCCATTCTCAAGGCTAACCGCGTCCATAAAGATGAAACACCCCGCCCAGTTCCAGTTCCACATCTCCCTTACCCCCATCGTCTGCAAAGAACAAAATTCTTTCCAAGAGCCAATGGGTATTTCGTAGCTGTGCAACTTGCCAAAAGGCCACGGGGCCGTGTCCCAGTTGGGTCTTCTTCAAGGCACTCGTTTCATATGATGCACATGTCTTGGCCACGTCCAGTCCGATCATGTTGACGACCTTGTATCGACCTAGAGACGAGTGTGTGAGGTGTCCAAGTCAGTGCCTTTCTCCAGGCACCAACGTTGCTGTGTCCACAAACTAATCTTCCGATTGTCACAACGTGGCAGGTGATGAATTGATCCAATAGTATTGTGTTGCAGGTTCCAATTCCGCCCATATAGATAGACAAATGCTGTCAGTAACGGGTCTCGCGGACTTGAACCATGGTAATGGAAGTTGTTATCTCGCAAGCATGTGGTCACGACAACTGTATCCGCCAGCATCCGTCACTCACTTGATCACGAGGGGTTTCTGTCAAAGTACGGGGCTCAAATGTCCATTATCAAGGGCATACCAAAGTAAACAACGTGCGGACCGGAACAGACAGCAATGAAACACTACCAGGCAAACAAGTACATTTATGGAGGATGAGCGTATTGCGCTGGTGGATGGTGTGGTTGATGGTAGTGTTGGTTATGTGCTGCATGCGATTGTTGTTGCTGAGTGGCTGCGGTTGTCAACAAAAGAGGCGCCACTGCTTCCTCACTAGAAAGGAATTAAGCGCGCACGATCAATGATTCATCGTTACTACCCACCCAAACACAGTTTTGACAAGGTCGTCCAGCATGGCCTCTTTCTTCAACTTTTCTTCCCCCGCTTGCGCACGTGCCACTCTGCACATACATTACATCAGTACTGGGTTCCGAGATAGTCCACTCACCTCAGCTCTTCAATAAGTGCAGCATGGGTCTCTATGGCATATCGCATTTTAGCTTTTTGGATCAGATACTTTACGAGCGTTGGCGAGCGACCATGTACAAGTCCAGTTTGGGGATCCATAAGCCGGGCAAGATGTATAGGCAACCCATCCTCATCCTCCTCGTCTTCTGTCGCATCGTCCCCGTGCTCCTCCTGTTGAGGAACGGCATTCTCAAAGTAGTCGGCCCCTAGCGTAACTGCCTCGGAGGGTGATCGGGGTTCGACTTTGAAGGTGTTGAACGCCGAGGGTGGCTCGGCAGGCGGTGCGTTCGGGGTATTGGGTTGAGGCGAGTCCCCGCGCTTGCGTTTTCGAGATCCACCCCGGCCAGATGGGGGTGGAGGCATATTATGCTGGAGACGCATGTGCTTTGCGAGGGCATCGGAACGGGTAAAGGATTTGTCGCATTCTGTTCAGGGTCAGACGATAGGTTACACGTGGGGGGGACACGCCGACTTGCCTGGTCGAGCGCATATAAAAGGCTTCTCTCCTGTGTGCGAACGGATGTGCGATATGAGTGCGAAACGAGAGGTCTGAGCGAGTCCACGGCGGTTGCACGTGGCCCATTCACAAGTGTAGTTTGACTTGTGGACGCCGATGTGGGCTAGTGGATATACGTCAGTGGTGGTGTACAGGTATGGAGGAAACGCTTACTGGAGTGGATGTGCTCAATGAGCGTAGGTAGGTGAGTGAATACGATGCCACAGTCGTCCCAGAGACACGTCACGGTGTCAACGGCTTGCTCTGCCGTCGGCGCTGTGGAGGAGGGCCCAGGTGACCCGGCGGCCTCATCGGGGGCGGCTGTAGGCGCGTAACCGAGTTCACTCTCGGACGAGTCGTCGTCGTACTTGAGCGACGACTGCGAGAATGAAGGGGATGGCGAGCGGAATGGTGGCGCTGGGGAGTACATTGTGGACCGCGTTGGACTCGGCACGAGGAACGTCGAGCGGGTGTTTGTCGTTGTTTGAGGATGCGGAACGACGTGGAAGTCGTGGGAGACCGACTTGTACTGCACCAGTTCATATTCCTTCTCTTCTCAGCGCAATAAGTAAGAAATCGGCTGGTACAGGTAAGGTCACATGGCACTTTGCTGGTTTGAAGAGGTCTCCGAGTTAAACGTCGACTCACCTTGCCAATTCAATGATAAAAGTATGTCCAGTTTGTGTTCCATCCTAGTGTCATCGGTAGAGCAAGCATTTTTGACACACTTTATGTTTCTCTGACAAATCCAGTCCATCATGGACTACTGTTCGGACATTTATCCTCACAAAAAGGGTGGATTGTTCATATCTAGTCCTTTGAATCCACTTCACTCTACAAACTCCTTGATTTCCCGCGCAACACCCTCAATGTCTTCCACAAGATGCCAGTGACCTACGTCCTTCATCGTGATCACTTTCACCTTTGGAATATGTTCCTTCAGAAACCCCGCCACTTCTTCGGGCACTACCTTGTCCTCCTCTCCTGCCAAGATCAACGTATCGGCCTCGATGTTCGCGTACTGCGGGTCGGTTGCCTTTGCTAACGCCAAACACGCGAGCACGTATCCTTCTACTGGAGAGTTGAGGAGTGTAACTCGAGCAAAGTGACGGGCAAGAAGTGATGTCGCAAGCGAGCGCTGTGACATCCCGGCTTTGGAAACTGTATCGGCGACGGCAATCATCCCAGCCTTGCGTACAGCCTCCGCTCGAGCCATAAGTGCCTTGACCCTAGGTTCCCTAAGTTGCTTGACGGGACCCAGAAGAACTGGTGGTATCGCCATTTATTAGTCGTATTGGCACCCTGCACGGTTGCTCACTTAATTTCGCGACTCTTGCAGGATATACTGCGGCTAGAGTCGTCGCAATGATCTGTACATTGCTCAGCGCGCGTGAAATGGCTGGATTGTTACAGAACATACACCACCCATCGAATGCCCTATCACGACTGCCTTTTCCACACCATGTACGTCAAGCACTGCCCTAGCACTTTCCGCATAATTTGCGATTGAAACCTCATTACCGCTCAGCGGGCTCAATCCATGCCCCTCCAGGTCGAACGTAATGATCTTACGTGTAGAGGCGAGTCCAGAGGCTTCTATAACAGGTCCGATGCTGGCGCCAGAGCCACCTAATCCATGAATGAAGAGGATAGCTTCAAGTGCTGCCGATACCCCTTGAGGAGGTGAAGTGTGCTCAACATGTAAACTCAACCCCGAGGGAAGAGTGAGTCTGTTTGCGTCCGCTGATCTATTGGATTTTCCATCAGGTCAACGGAGGAAGAATTAACGTTTTTTTTTCACGCACAGGGCCATCCCAAAAGTGATAGGATACGTTGTGTGGTTTCAAGGGTGAAAGGCGATGTGGTCCTGAGAATGACAACGTTGTTATCAGCCGATATTGACTTTTGGGTTCCGGGGAGGACCACCGCGTCTTCATGTGATCTCGCGCCACCGACCTTTGGAACGCCCAGTTTAGACAAAGTTCACCGCGCAAGTTATTCATACTACCTCCGACAAGCGTTTCCCTATTCCTGGGACTCCCGATGGCAGCATCCGGTGGGATAAACAGAGTTTGTATGTGCGTGTCATCTCAAGTGAGCGGCGCAGAATGTCTGCCTCGGTGGTTTTTTATCCTTTCTAGTAGCCGATGTTACGGGAACATGCGAAGTCTGGTTGTCCTTTGGTACGCTGTTGCTTTGCTGTTAAAATCAATGGTGACGTTCTCAAGCGGCCTCTTCATCTGATATTCGTGCTGCGATCCGCAGATAATTCAGAGCGCGCCATTGGGCACAGCATCGACATTCGATTGCTTCGGTGCCATTACTACTGATGGTCGGGTATGGTTGTAAGCGTAAGGTCGGTTTACACCGCTGAGCTACTTCGGGAGAGAAAGCCCGACCGGCCTTCATGACCACAATCCAAGTCTATCCAGCGGTCCCGCATCCCGAGTTCGGGTATGGCTTATCATATTTCTAGGCCTTACTCCTTTTCTTTTCTTTCTCCCATGTGTATTCCAGGTTTGATCCATCGGTGACGCCAGCCAGATGCCGCCGAATGGTGAGACTCACATCCTTAATTTTCTACCAGTCGGGTAATATTTTTAGACGACCGGCAAAACGATCGCCTCAGAAAATCCTAGCGTACAAGAGATGCCAAGTCGAATGAACACGACGGGGTGAGTTGACCGTTGTTCTTGTTGGGACACGTCCATTCACTTTCGGTACTGGTTTTCGTTAGAGTGAGCCGGGCTCCAGCATCAAAGTCCCGGATATCGTTCTATTGTATCCATGGCCCGGGGAATCCAAAATTGCATTTTATTGATTGTGAACGTTCTGGATTCGATGGGATGTGATCTGTATCATCGAGATGTCCTGATCGAGTTGTCGACAACGGCACGAAGCTCACACCGTCGAATTCCCAAGTGGCACGTGTTGTGACTCTCCGGACGGTCCCGCAGAGACGCAAATCGTTTGCTGCTAAAAACGTGCGCACATTCCTTGACTCCTCTCACACAATGTGTCGCAGGAGGCTCAAGATTGCCGTCGTAGGTTTGAAGGAAACATAGAGAAGTAGGGTCAGGGTAACGGTTTTAGATCGTGTCCTAAACAAAAGTTATTCACTCTAGCCCCAGTAGATCCATTCGGGTGGTGGCTACGGGCACGTGTGGTTTATTTCACATGATGATGACGAGACGCTGACATCCCTGGACTGAGGAAAGTTTTGGGACACCTCATGGGTAAGTTGACCGTCTCGTTAGATCCTAAATTTTGGACATTTTTTCTCATTGCGTACACACAGTGGGCACGTACCACGATTTAGAGTTCTTCATCAAACGTGATTTCACGACCTTCATATGAAGGCTATCCCATCTTAGCGGTGGAATTATGCTTCCCTCGCATGCACTTGGTAAGGTTCAGCTATAAAAATGGTGTGCGGACCTCCTCGTCGACGAAAACGCTTTGAAGGACATTCATCTACTTTTGCACCCCGAGAATATTGAGGTCACCGTCATGGTAAGCTGGGATGCGCATCACCTAACTGACGGCCATTATTACATCATGCGTGATGGTTTGTGTTATATTACCCATAGTCATTGAAATTCTTCCCCCTACATACATCCCAGCCTTTTGTCATGCATTCAACTCGAGCGCTCAGTACTGCACTCAATGTCAACACGGTCACCGGAGACGTACAGCAATTCAGCAACTGACTCGGAAACTATGATTGAATGACTGCCATCGCACAAAAACAACATTCGCAGCTCAAGGACTAAGTGCTACCGGTTCAGTTTTACGTCTGCCTAGCGGTTTAGACGGCCATTTCACCAGCGCTGGTGAGATATAATGCCAATGTATATCATGATGAACCTTGTGCCTTGCGACGTTCTGAAGGAATTAAATGGGGTATTGCCGGGGGCCAGGTCGGATCAGCTGCTCCACCCCATGAAGAGGCACTCCACATTGGCACAGCTTGCACGTGGTCTGGAAGCATCACCAGACCTATCTTATCGAGAGGAATCAGAGGGTCCACTTTCTATTCCGTGATGGGAATGCCCTCCTGAACTTCATCGTCAATATATAGGCTAGGGCCCATCACATTCATTCATTCATCCCCGTCCGTCACCCTAATATACTCGTGACGCAAGTCATGGCTACCCCAGACGTTCAACGTGCGCTTCCGGCCAGCTATGAGTAAGTGATTGATCCTGCGAAGCAGTTGGCATGTTTTATCTGATGAGTACTTCTGCTAGTTGGGATCCAGCAGCCATCCCTGCGACTAGTACATGGATACCTCCTCGATGGTGCGTATGATCGCCCAGCCACAAATTTCTTCCCGTGGTGTTGACTTTGGTTAGGATGATGGCATCAAATGCTCCCCCGAGGGCTCCCAAACCTGTGAATGTTAACGGGTTGGGAGAGGCGTGGGATCCCAGTCACCCATCTTTCCGCGGAGTCGATCTGGTAAACAATACGACAGTTGATTAAAGAAGCGAACAACTGATTGCTCGACTAGACCAAGGCAGACTCCCGCCTGAAAGTTCCTAGTGTGGAAATCAGATCAGGCAGTGATGACACGGTCGTTGCATTTGTGGATGTTAGCATCCTCGATTCCACTGGCGCAGCACCGTACCGAGGTGATGTCCTCGTCAAAGGAAAGCGTATCATCAACGTTGGCGGCAAACTCGCACCCGAGACACTGCAAGGTGCCTTTGTCATCGACGGTAGGGGCCGCACTCTTATGAGTGGCCTCTGCGATTCCCATGCACATGCGACCTTCATCAACTCGCCTACCCTTGATGAAATCACTGCCTTGCCCATCGAGGAGCACACGGTCCTGTCTACCAGGAGTGCGAGACAATTCTTAGATAGTGGCTATACTATGTGTTGTACGTTGCTGGTTCTCCGTGGACTTTTTCGGAGGTTAACAGTGTGTCCTCAGTGGGTGCAGCTGCAGCTAAGCCGCGCATGGACCTTGTTGTTCGTAATGCTATACAGGCCGGTGATATTCCTGGTCCTCGCTACCTCGCCAATGGTCAGGAGGCATGTGTCCAGTTCTACCTCTGTGAGGACAATCCATTGAATCCGCCAGATGGCGCCACGTGGTGGTGCTCTTTGTGAAGGGATCACTACATACGTTGAGACCGCTGAGGATATCATAAAGACCATCAACACGTTTGCTGATGCGGGTATTGACAGTGTTTGTGCTCCTGTCCCTTTCTCCTCCCATGTCCCCTCTGATTGCGGTGCTGATCTCTTAGATCAAGCTATCCATGAGTGGCGACGAAATCCTCGAGGATCTTCGCGCGGAGGATAGTACTTTCTCCGACGAGCTTGTTGCTGCTGGTGTGGAAGCTGCTCACGCCAAAGGCATCCGTGTTTGCGCCCATGCCCGCTCCGATGGATCTATCCGTCAGTGCCTTCAGTATGGTATCGACATTCTGTACCATGGCTGTAAGTCCTTGTCTTTCAACGGGACCATCCCACTCAAGCCATGTAGCGTTCATCTCCGACGAGTCTATGGACGCTCTTGAAGCACAGAAGGACCGGGTCTATGTCGCCCCAGCTTTGAACATTCTCTACTCGTCCATGCTCGTCGCTGAGAAAGCACAGTGTATGACTTTGTACATATTTAACTTTCCTCGGACTTACTTTGGACAATTTTGCAGTCGGTTTCAAGAAAACTGCCGCGCAAAAATATAAGCGAGAACTGGATATATGCATTGCTGCCTTGAAGGAGATGAAGAGACGCGGCATCAAAATTCTTCCAGGGGGTGATTATGGGTATGTAACTTTCCCCGTCCGATCGAAGCATACAGCCTAATTTGCATCGCATTAGCTTCGCATGGACACCCCACGGGTATATACACTTTGTTGCATCAGATTGAAGGAAGCTAACTCTGTTTAGTTCCTACCAGGACCTTGAGCTCTTCGTTAACCTTCTCGGCTTCACACCCATGGAAGCAATCTTGTCCGCTACTGCCCTTGGTGGTGAGATCATGTTGCATCCCCATGAACTGGGCAAAGTTCAGCCAGGTTACTACGCCGACCTTATCCTCGTTGATGGCAACCCACTCGAGGACATCAGCGTTCTGACCCCGACCAACGGGAAGCTCGATGTTATAATGATCGTGGGTGGTCGCTTCGTGACTTGAAGTGGGAAGTACTAAACAGAACCTACAGAATGGGCAGATTCACAAGGCCAAGGATATGTGGAGACAGTGAATGAACGTGCCAGAGTCATCAAGCGCTCGATTTACTGGCAATGCTTTGCACATTTTCTTATGCATGCTATATATATTCTGTCATGTTTGCATCTTGTCTTCTATGGATCGATGGATGTCCTATCATCACGGGGAATCCTCAACCCTCGTTCAGTTGTCGAACTCATCGTTAACAGTTCTTCGGTAGTTCTGTAATAAATGCACTGTAAAAGGTTTCGCTCGATCCCACTTGTGTGCGTCTGTACAGCCGCAGTGACTGCATAGTACACACCGTAACATAGTTCATAGCCATAGTTTCAAATGGTTGGACATCTGGATAAGCGCCTTCTGGTACAAACTAGAGCGTGATTCTATGTTTTTTTTTTTGAAATTACCGCGTGACAAAGTAATTAAAGAAAACACGACTGATCTACAACTTCACTGTACGAATGAGAATCCAGAAGTGAAAAAAGTAGTTACTGTACCTCCTGAAAGATGCCTATCCCGCTCCCTCCCAATCACTTTCCGTCAAGTGCTCTCCATCATGCTGCATACGAACGATGTCTCGCCCTCGAGGTTGCGGCGCCCAATCTTCAAGCTCTCTCCCACTGTCCTCCCCTATTATATGCGCTCGCCTTCTCGGCCACTTGTTACGCTCGGCTCCTGCTGGTAATGGCCAAGGACAACTTCAACGCGAAATCATATAATCCTCATGGAGTTAGCCGGACATTATCTCCATCATTTTCTCAGCGCTTGTAAATTTCTGCACTTTCCGCTCTCTGGGATCATTCCCTCTTACTTACTGGTCCGTTCACAGTCAAGCGTAGCCGCGGACCAACGCCCACGTCGTCGGAGTATTCCTCTCGCTCATCCTTTGAAGATGCTCGTCAATATTACATAGCTAAGATGGAGGAAGGCACTCTGGATCATCGCACGGCTCGGACGTATGTATGTTCCCATGCAAATTATACAGACCACTCCCTCTGACACCTCGAAAAGGCAATGCGTCGTGACGACAATTGTTACATACTTACCGGAGCGAGGGACTATTCAGACGGTGGCTTCCTATATGTGGAAACTGTGCACATCATCCCAGAGGCAACTAACAAAAATATCGGTCAAGAGGACAAGAAGGTGGGTATATGCGACGTCCTTCCGCCGACTCAAGAAATCTGTATAGCAATTCCAAGATGGAGGTGTCTGGACGACCTTATCGATGTTCACCGATGTCAATATCGTTGTGGATTTGGCGAGTAAACGAATCCATCGGCTCGAGAACATCATGTCGATGGAGCACAATTGCCACGTAGCCTTCGATAAACTTTCCATGTGGTCCAAGTCCGTGGAGGTGCGTTCCCCGGAACTTTTTCCCTCGTGCACTTCTTAATATCTGTCAACAGGGTTCACACTGCGCCGAGCTTCGCATACACGATACATGTGTGGTATCGTGTATGCGAAGCTCGGCAAGGACATAAGATGGCATTGCGGATTCCCAATATCGTGACTTTCTCGACAGCAACTGAATACGCTCTCCCCAACCCGGCCTGCCTTGCACTTTATGCGCTTTGCTGTGAGGTGGCCTGGATGTCTGGAGCTGCAGAGTACATGATGGACATAGAGGGGATGATGGATGAGACCAGATTCCTAGCAAATGATGGCTCGACTGCTGACGTCTTGATGGGCGCGCTGGCACTTTTGAGAGTCGTTGACTTATTTTTTGTCTACTTGCCTGTGACATGTATCGTACATGGCCGTTTTTCCTTGGGCTCAATGTCCGACTAGGGCTTAGCTGATGAAAGAAATGAGTGCCGTCACCACCTTGTGTCCACAGCTATAGCGGTCTATGTTATCTTATGTGCGGTACCCATCCCTGGGTCCCAGGTCAGTTCAATGTGAATTTCGCTGCTATCATTCGGGCATATTTTCAAGATGAGGTCCAGATTCTCACGTTGAACGTTGAGTGATGATGGTAAATGCGCCGATATAACGTTTTATCCGCTTTGCTTCCCGCTGCCGCGACATCGCGGATGAGTGAAGTTCGTGGCAGTGTTTTCGCCTCCCCAGTGCTGACAGCGCTGAAGCTTGAACGGTCCTGCTCATGATCCTTTTTCCATCTTCACGCGCTTCCGACAACCTCTGCCAGTGGATACCTTCGCTACTCTACGGCCCTCATTGGCGTTCGCTATACATACTTCCGGTTTAAACCACCCCGAGATTCGCCAGTCGCCGGCCTCGTCCCAGGAGGACGACGGAAAACTGCCAAGATGAGGGACCGTGGGGGCCCGTCTCCGCAGAAACCCGCCTTCGCCCAAATCTACGCCATGGTCCATGATGTCTCCCGTTCGGTCGTGCCATGCACCGCGCATCTCGCAAGTCCCTGGTTTAGTTTGCCGACTCCCTCCGATTTCTATAGATGATACTTCACCTAAATAGCTCTGGAAGGGTGGCGGTCGGGGTAGCCCTGACGAGAGCTTTCGCAGGTTCGAAACTGCACGCCCTATTCCGCTCTTGCCTATCCATGCGCGTCCTGTACACGACCCTGATCCTCGGAGAGAGGTGTCCGACAGCCCAGGCTGTCCTCTCCTTGCACACTGACTCATCTCTAGCTTCGCGCTCCCCAGCTTGAGAAGCAAAGTTTGACTCGTCGCAGCAGTGGGTGACCGGAACAACCACGCTTCAGTTGAATAGCCAGCCAATGAGTCAGGGTTTTTCCTATCTACACAACGTTATATCTATATCCCTCATGCAACCATGTTTCATCCATTTTCACTCGAGGCGGACAACGGCGAACAGGTGAGCTTTGGGTAACTGCTATTTCATCTCAGGTGCACTGTCTGAGTCGTACTTTTTTGACATAGCATACGTAGACTATCTCCTGATCGGGGTAATTTCGTGAGCTTTCAAGCACTCCAATGCCTTTTCCAAGGCCTCCGGATCGGGCCCCAATGGGAGTGGGCCATGTGACCCATCATGACACGAGGAAAGTCTTGGCTCATTATTCAGTCAATCAAAGTTCACGTCGAGCTCGGTTAGGCTCGTCATGTACCCAGCAGTTATCTGTTTGCCTGTCCGTCACGTAATAAGTGTACGACGACTCTCACCGAATCCACCACAATGTGGTTTTCCCGCTTCCTTGGCGCTGTCCTGTTGGCGGTTGCCGTCCATGCAGCGGTCCTTCAGCCCCAGATCCCGTCTATACAGTCATTTTATCCCGACAAACTGGGGCAGGCGTTCATTCTCAACCCAGAAACACAGATTTTCGTCGATGAAACTTATGCATCTGATCGTGGCTCCAAGTCCGATGGACCTACCCTGCTTGACTTTGCCGAGACTTTCCAATCCGATTTAATCCATCTGACATCTTTCACACTCCCTCGTGTCCAAGTTATACCGTTCAGCCAGACCCATATCGACCATGACAGTTCAGTCATCGTCCTTACGCTTAGTTCCTCAAGAAAGCATACGCTTTACTCAGGTGCCCCTACACCGGAGGGTTATGACTTTTCCATCTCAAATACCTCATATATTATATCTGGCTCTGGGCCGATTGGCGCGTGGTGGGGAACAAGGACACTGCTGCAACAGCTCGCGTTGTCCGAGCAAGGATGTAGCGGAATATACACCATCCAAGCCGGGAGTGGTACTGATAGTCCCGGCTGGGAGGTGCGAGGTTTCATGCTCGATGCTGGACGTCATTGGTACACGACTGAATTCCTTGGTAAGCGCCTCTTCATTCAAACCAACGTGTTGCGCTGATCCATGTCTTAGCCGAAATCTGCACATATGCATCCTTTTTTAAGATTAATGAATTCCACATTCATGCCTCCGACAACCTCTGGATACCTTCGCTACTCTACGGCCTTGATTGGCGTTCACTATACTCTGGATTCCGGTTTAAGCCACCCCGCGATTCGCCAGTCGCTGGCCTCGTGCCTCATCGTAACGAGTCGTGGAGTTCCACTCGCTTTGCTGATCTGCAGTCACATTGCGCACAGCGTGGTTTAACCATTGTTCCCGAAATTGACACTCCTGGTCATTCCCTTGCGATATCGCAGTGGCGTCCCCAATTGATGCGGAACGGAACACCTGACTCCCTCAACCTGAGCTATCCTGAAACTATACCCACCATTCAATCCATCTGGTCGCATTTTCTCCCTTGGTTTTCGTCTGCCGAGGTCTCCATCGGTGCTGACGAATACTCATCGTCACTTGCCGATGAATACATCTCATTCGTCAACGAGATGTCATCTTACATCAGAGGAATCGGCGGGAAGAGTATTCGTGCCTGGGGCACATACGAGCCAAGCAACACGTCCTCCGTTTCGACTAACGTAACGATACAGCATTGGGACTTTCCAACCGCCTCGATTCCTCTTGATCTTCTTGACTCTGGCTATCGAGTAATCAACTCCGAACAGTCTTTCCTCTACCTCGATGGAAAGATTCCAGCGGAAGGTGGCTTCCCCCAGACACTCAATGTTTCTCTCCTCTTCTCAGGTGGTGGTTGGGCACCTAATATCTTCGCTGCAAATGATCCTGCGAACAACACGGCCTACAACAACACGGGACTTCGAGGTGCCATATTTGTACTCTGGAACGACTGGGGGCCAAATGCAACGACACCTCTGGAAACCTACTACCAGCTGTCGCAGTCTCTTGCTGTATTCGCCGAGAAGGCCTGGGCGGGTTCTGGGGTCCGCTCATCGGAGCTGACGATGGACGAGTTCGAAGCCGCCTATCCCCCACTTAATGCCCGTGCACCGGGACAGAACCTTAACCGTGCTGTGAAGGGCAAGTCTTCGGGTGACATTGTGTTCGCGTTTGACAGCTTGCCTTCCTTGCCAATTCACACCGGCGTGGAATCCGTCGGTCCCCCATACACCCTCTCATTCAGTGTACGGCCTTGCTCTGCGGATTTGCAGACGACAGGGGATACCACAAATGCGGAGTTGTTCAAGGGGAGAGACTCTTCGCTCTATGCCTCTTCTCTCACGTTCTCCTCTAATGCCGAGTATTACCCGCTCCCTCCTGCATTCCAACTGAAGCCGGATGTTTGGACAAATGTAACCATCCAGGCAACGAGGGGATACACGTTCGCCACCGTCGTTCAGGGGTTTGGTCAAACAGAGACATATTGGTATCAGACCACTCTAAACATTTGGGGTGATTACCTCACGCAAGCCAACATGTCGTTTGCCGCGCCAGCCGCGACGATTGGCAGCGAAGGGTTTAGAGGTGACATAGCGAATGTTGTGTTGCGTATCGATTGAATACCAGATCTCCACTATTCGACGGTCTCATGCATCCGTTTTGCCATGGGCAGCTGACCGGTACTTGACCTGCTGGAATGTATCAATTTCATAACGCTCAAGATAGACCTGCCAATGCTCGGTACCTTCCGGGGTGGCTTCTGGGTGGGTATGTCGCCTTTAGTGTGAGTGAATGATGCGACTCATTCCCCGTCTTTCTCTTCGACTCCCATGTCGACAACCTGACGCCTTCGTCTCTGTTGCACGAGATGGAATACTCATAGCGTGATCTTTACCAAGATAGGGGCGAGCAGTCCAGATACTTGCTCCTTTCGCACTCAATGGGAACTTGCCCCGAACGAGGTGTCTGCGATCCTGTAAACGAGTCCTGGTAGTGTTGTCTAAAGCTTTCGTTCCAATTGAAATACTCACATAACGCCTGCCAGGCAGTATCACGATGATCATGTTGTCTACAGCAACCTAATTGAACACAGGATTTGTAACTGGGCAGACAAACAGAATGTTCCATTCATTGGACGCTGTGCTTGTGAAGACGTTTCACGTACTTTAGGATGAACGACCTAAGGTTCGAGTTTACGGTTCATGCGACCAGGTACACTAAATAACACTGGTTGACCCAGGTTCATTCCAACCTGTACATTCACCGGGCGCTGAGCTATTTTCTTGGTCATGCTGGCGGTGCAACTCAATCGCAAAGTGTTCTGTGAATGTATCAAAACCGTTGGAACGACCTTTTTCACGTCGGTGATAAAAGAAGTCGTCTTTCTTGACGCGTTTTTTGACACTCCCATCCAGCCCCTCACTCCTCTAGTACTATGGCCTCTTCAGCTGGATTTACCTCGTCACAATGGCCGATCTCTAGCAGGCGGCCAAGCCAGTCTCTGACAGATGCACAGAGATTTCCTGCTCTCCCAATCGTTCTGGCCTGCCCACCAATTTACGTGTTCCAGTCCAGCCAACACACTTTCCAAGATGCCCGACAGTACGGGCCATGTATTCATCACCATCTTGCCAACCATCACTCATTTCAAACTCAAGGCCACCAGCAACATCTGTTACCCCGCTCTGGGCCAGTAGTGGCATCGAACGCCTGTCCGCATTGTTGGGGACGGCCCAAGCTTCCAGACCATCGATTTTGCTCCGTTGCTTGCGCTCAGTCTGCCGCTCGCTCTGCGCCAAAACTGATATATCTCCCTCCATACCACGAACTGTCCCTCATGAGTATGTATTGCAGATTTTCGACGTTATGTCGCGGTACAGCTGGAAATTTAACATGCCGTCCCCCTCCCTAGTTGCCACGCAGTTCATGAACTGCTGGAAGTCAGCGCCTAGTCCAAAGATACTGGCGGTCTATATGATCACTTGGACGGAATCACACTGTAGAGGCTTTGAGCAATATAGGTGAGGCTTTCGCCATCTCGCCGCCTATTTTTCTATGGGCTGAATAAAATGAGCAGGGACGCTGTCGAGTCTCGGGAACACTTCACGCGCATGGGGTTTTCCCCAGGAAACGAACAGAAGCGTTTTCGGAGCACAAATCGCGCGTGTACTCTGGGGGAGTGCGGAAACCTCTTTCCTTGCCACAACGAAGCATGCTGGATGTGCGAAACGATTCGGTGCGGGTTCGAACCGCACCTTCGACGCAAACGGAGCATTCCATGGCACGTTTCTATTTTTCCGTGCATAGCCTCTCGTGACCTTTTTTTTTTTTCTGATCGCGACGTATGTCCAGGAATGGGCCCGGTATTCGACTTGGTGCGGGTATCTATACCAGTTATACATCTTCCAAGTGAGAATTCTTATCTTCTCTAAAAAGTCTGATACGACCGTGGCTTCTATATAGAGCCGATCAATATGCCGTGAACGTAAATGATCCGAGTTCAAGTATCAGGGCGATGTTGGTCTGTCGCGTCGTTATCGGAACACCATACGAAACGCACCACGAAGATCAAACGCTCGGGAGTCCGCCTCCGGGATATGATTGTGTGGGTCAGCTCCCCTCACCGCTTCGAGTTTCATGCTTATCGTTCGCTTGGTGTCTCGCACACCCCTCGCTACGCGGTGTAGGTGCATGGGAAATCGGGATGGCAGAGCGCCTTCAAGTTTGCAGAAGACGAGTATGTGGTCTACGATGCGGACGCAATCCGTGCTGCATATCTTGTCTTGTACGAAAAGGCGCCCGGTACTTGATCAGAGATGAGCGCGAGTCGGACTCGTGGGTGTCTCGTTCGGCATCGAATGTTATTTCTCGTTTATTTATGTACAGGGGTCGATCGAGCGGACGCTGTACGACACAGACGGACAATGCACTTTTTCTTCTTTCGCCGTTCTTCCTCGATAAATGGTTACCGGGGTATGTGGGGCAGTAGGGGTGCATCATTTTTACAGCTTTACAGGATTCTTGGTGAAGATGTAAAGTCTCTTGGTTGAGGTTCTTTTGATTCCATTTATACATTTTGCTGTACGATTTTCCTCTTAGAAGTCGTACCTAGAATACACGATCTTCTGTGTGAGAAGGATGAGTCTTTGGGTGGAAGACGATGGATATAGACGAGATGTTCAAGGTACTATCTTTGATATGCGGATATTGAACAAGACGGCGGATGACCAATATTAATTTGGGATAGCACGACGTAATCGCTAACTACTTCACTTTTCTCCCCCAAGATGGACATTTTAGTGTTCACCTGTCCCGGATGTCAATAGGGTGGCGTTATAATACGCTTGAAGGTTAAGCTTTTAAGTACCATTTGAAAATATCACATTTGTACCGTCAACTCCCGCATACTTGACACCTGGGTTTTTAGACCTATCTCGAGGGGTGTATGTGTTATGATGGGTCCTCTGGTTAGTGATGGTGAAACCACTGACGTGATTCAACTGAGTGGTCCCAGTAATTTGAATCGCTCACGTTGTACATATTGCAAACACCTCTGCAGGTGATAGTATTCTAGGTCGTCGGCGAAAAATCCGATCTCGACCTCCGTGATTGCCGACGTCTTTCTCCATTATTAATAAAATTGACCGGGGATGACTCTTTGTAGCTCGACGTGACAAGGGCGTTGATTATTCATTCGAACAATGCACGTTGTTCCTTTGGCGGCCTGTCGATGGGACGAGATTTTCGTGCTCGCCATTGTTTGAGACAATGTTGTGGTATATTGTAGCGGCCCCGACGGCAACCAGACAATGGTAATTCGAAATTCGAAATTGCTTGTTGGAATGAGTGATCAATGAAACAGACGCCTTCGGGAAGCACAACCGGACAAATACTTGTGTTCGACGTAGTGACTGAAGGAAATTTTCCAAGCGTGTAATTTATATAGGAGAGATTGTAACGCTGAGTTTTTAGGCGTGGGATAAATGAGGCAAGGGAATCCCGAGGTGTTATCACTATCACCCGGAGATGCTGACAGTGCGAGTTCGATAAGCCAGAGTCAGATAAGGGCACTTCAGGGCTAGTTGTACGTGTTTGGAGTTCCGTGCGAGGGAGGCTCGCCTCAAGCACGAAGCAAGCGTGCTGGCCGCACGAGTCACACGCGGTGAGAAGGACGGATTGGGACCAGCCAGCCAGCGATATGAAACCTGCTCGTTATAGGGAGATTCAGTGCCATGCCAGCCACTTTTCAAATAATACCGCCGTACGACACGTTTACAAGCAGGGAATGAGAGACGACCGAGTCAAGATAGGGGATTATTGTCATCGCAACCCCCCTCGTGTGACAACAATCCGACCAATCGGAGGCGCCGATATGGAGGGGTCCGTTGTTACGTACCCTGCCACATTACTTAAATAAAAAGAGCAGCACTGACTCAACCTGTCTCGCCCACCCCCCCTTGTGTCAGACACCATGCGCGGTCTGACCACCGTCACCCTTGCTCTGGCCGGCCTCGCTGCACATGCCCTCGCTCACTCACTCCCTCCCCCTCTCTCTCCTGCCAGCACATACCCCCGCAGGAAGACTCTGGGATTCGGGCCTGATCTTCCTCATGCCCGTTTTGAGTCTGTCGACGCCCGTGCATTCGCACCTGTCGATGTCACCAAGAATGCCTATGCTGTCGCACACGATTTCCTGAGCCAGTATGATGGCTTCGAGACTGGTCGTGCATACGTCATTCGTCCCGACTCGTACACCGACCACGCCACTGGGGTCACGCATATCTATGCCAGCCAAATCATTGCTGGCATCCAAGTGGCCAACGCACACGTCAACCTCAACATCAAGGATGGCAGAGTGCTCAGCTTTGGTGATTCCGTGCGTAAACTCACTCCTCCGTCCCGCTCTTGTTGACCCGATTCCCTTAACGGTAGTTCTTCGTCGGCGAAGTCGCACAGAATTCTCACGCCCACGTGCACCCTCACGCTCACCACTGCGCTCAACTCTCCTCGGCACTTGACGCCCACCGTTCACTCCTTCAGTTCCCTCTTCCCTCACCTGAGCGTGCAAGGGTCACCCATGGACTCGCCAATCTCGAGCATCTCCACGTCTCAAACTGTGCCAACGTGCCCTCTTCCTCCTTCGTACCGTCCGGTAAAGTGGATACGGATCCAAGACGGCCCCTCTTGGCTTTCCTCGCATCTGCTCTGCCAGAGAACCACCCCGAGTTCATCTCTGTGGTAGATAACCTTGAGGAGCACGTAGTCAACATCGTCATGACTCCAGAATCGCACCTGCTGGGAGAGCATGCATCCAATAGCATGTCCTTGTCCAACGTTCCTGGTGCGATCAGCGAAGTCAAGGCCCGCTTCGTTTGGGTTCAGGTCCCCACCGAGCATGGCATAAAGCTTGAGTTGGCTCACCGTGTACGAGTCTACCGCTCTCTCTCCTCTTTCCATTGTTGTCTCATGCATGGCGCATCATTAGTTCGAGGTAGAGATGGAACACAACTGGTACGAAACCACTGTCACAATGTCGATACCACACCGCATTCTCAGCGTTGTCGATTGGGCGAGCGATTCTCCAACGCCAATGCCAGTCATCAACGAAGGTGAGTGCGAGTCTAGTCATGATTCGCGGTTGTGAGAACCTGGTCATCTCTTTTCAATATCGCACAAATCATGTTTTTTGCGTTGTTGCTCATTTGTATGCTGGCTCCGTGTGCAGATGACCGACTTCCCAATTTGGGCGCTTTCATTCCTCCTGGGTCCACCTTTGACTCGGTCGCTTCCTCACCTGCACAGGGGAAGGGAAGGAAACTGGGTAAAGCTCTTGCGGGAAAGAAAGGCAAGTGCATATATGCTACGTCTTATTTGACGAATCTGCCAACTAGTGGCGTCGGCTGACTAGCATCTCTCTTCGCAGGTTCCAAGTCATTTGCTCCCATCCCAAAGAACCCTCAGGTCCCCGACTTAGCCAAGGCTTCGTATCTCGTTTTCCCTTGGGCCACAAACGATCCTGTGGAGGCTGCACAGAGGAAAGCTGCGAGTCATGGGGAACCTGGTATGTATGCTGGTTGTTCCCATGTTTCCGTCATGTAATCTTTTTTTTTCAGTTGGAGACGAATACCCCCTGTCCTATGGTAGAGAAATCGTTAAAGAATTGGGTGATACCCTCGCTTCTCCCGCGGGTTGGCACACGCTTCCTTGTTCTAATGACCCCAGCACGGGCGGGGAGAGCAACACTATCTGTGGTAAGTGTTTGGTTGGCGACCCTTGGAAGTGCGTGCGAATAACTTGGATGTCAAGCGGACTCATACTGGCGCACGACCAAGACAACATGGGGCAACAATGTTTTCGCGCACGAGAATTGGGAAGGCAAGAATGGTTGGATGTATAATGACCGCCCACTAGGTACCGTTTCCTCTTATTTCTACTGGCCGCTAGCTCACACCAATTTTCAGCTGAAGCGGATGCGGCGTTCTCATACCCTTATTCCCCTGAAGCGGCAGACAATAAAATTGATTCAATGCAACAAGCAAAGGCACACATTAATGCAACTGTAACGCAGTTGTTTTATACCAGCAACATGGTCCATGATCTCTTCTATCGGTAAGTAAAGTTATTTCATGTTCTGCTCGCTCGTACTTAAAGTCGATTAGCTACGGCTTCACCGAAGTTGCCGGCAACTTCCAGCAGTTCAACTTCGAGAGAGGGGGTGCAGAAGACGACGCTGTAATTGCAAACGCACAGGACGGAAGTGGGTTCAACAATGCGAACTTCATGACCCCCCCTGACGGACAGAATGGGTCCGTACGAGTTCACGCGTGATCTAGATCGTCTTTTCTGACCATTTTATCCCTGCGACATGCAGCCGCTGCCGAATGTATCTCTGGGATACTGATTCACCCTACCCCGATGGGGACATGGAGGCTGGCATTGTCATCCATGAACTGAGTCATGGTCTATCTACTCGTCTGACAGGTGGTCCGAAGAATTCTGGATGTCTCGGATGGGGAGAACCCGGTGGTATGGGTGAAGGTTGGGGAGGTTCGTTTCAGCATATGGTATCTTAGTGCAAGCAACTGACACGTCTCAGATTTCATCGCTACCTCAATCCGTTCTACGTCAACTTACACGGACTTCCCGATGGGTGCTTGGGCCGCCAATCGTCTGGATGGTATCCGCAACTACCCCTACTCTACTAGTACCACGATAAATCCATCGATGTACGACACCCTCGACAAACCAGGCTACTGGGGCGTCCATGCCATTGGCGAAGTCTGGGCTGAAATGCTCTGGGTTATTCAACAGCGGTTCATCGCCAAACACGGCTTCTCGGAAACACTCCTACCCCCTGTTCCTGATGCTGATGGGACGCTGCCGCCCAATGACTTCTATCGACCGCAGACTTTCAATTCGCTCACTGGTTCACCGAACCCCCTCATTCCTAAGCACGGCAACACGCTGTTGTTGCAACTCGTGTTGAGTGGAATGAAGATGCAGCCTTGCTCCCCCACCTTCTTTGATGCTAGAGCTGCAATCATTGAGGCTGACAAGGTTTTAACCGGCGGCGAGAACATGTGTGATATCTGGGAAGGGTTTGCGGAGAGGGGGTTGGGTCTCGATGCCAAGGTTGTTGGTTCTACCCCATGGGGTGGAGGAGTCCGCACGAACGTGAGTCACTCCACGTCGATTTGTTAGCTTTCAGTTAACGTACGCCATAACAGGGCTTCAGAGCACCATCTCAATGCCGTCCCGGTGAGCCAGAACCCGAGCCAGAACCGGAGCCCAAGCCTACGCCCGGTGATCCCGACGACTGTGACCCAGCTTTGCCCTGGTGCTGGTTCAAGAACCGCATTGGGAAGTGGGTTCCGAGATTGCCCTGGGGTTATAATTATTACTACTGATCGCACAAGCGGAAACACAAGGATGATCAGCTGAGTACCCAGATACGATACCTCCTTGGTTAGACGACAAGGACTTAGATGTCGAAATTCCTTGCGCGGCGATCTTGAATCATTCGTAGTGGTTTCTTTGTTCCCTCTGCTGTCTTGCTTTCATCGAGGTGCGATCTAATGATTTAATATGTGCTAGTTATCGTCCTACGCTCACGCTACCCGTGGTATACTGACTACAAATGTAAATCAACTCTAGTATTTATCCGGTGAATGAATTTCTGAGACTGGGTTACCTTGTGACTTCTAGGGATTCCAAGATACTGTCATTAAATCACTTGTCCAAGGGCTTGTTATTAAGTTACGTGGAATCATATCTTGCAAGCTATGATTCCACGTAACTTAGTAGCAAAGTTCCAGTACTGCCTTGGTTTTGCACGTTTAGTTGATCTGATCCAATGATTGCATCTGTGTCGATCATGATTGCAGATTGGCCACTGAATAAATTTCTTTAATTTCCCCCAACAATCTCTTTTCCATGACCTTCCCTACGCACGCTTCGCGTCCGTCGTCGTCCATGTACTTATCTGCCGCTGTCGATGTTACCAAGGATTCCTATGCCGTCGCACGCGACTTCCTGAGCCAGTACGACGTACACCCATGCTAGATCATTGGCGGTATCCAAGTGGCCGACGCACACATTAACCTGAACGTCGAAGATGACGGGGTTCAGCGCTCAGCTCTCGTGATTCTGTGCGTGCGTTGACTAGGGCTCCCATTCCTGCTTATGCTCACTCGCTCACTAGAATCGTAGTTCTTCCCTGGAGAAATCAACTGTGATTCTCATGTTCCTCACGTTCAGCTGTCCTCTGCGCTTGATCTCCATCGCTCACTCCTTCAGTCCCCCTCTCGTCTCATGTGATTGCACAAGGGTCACCATGAACTCGACATTTTATGCTCGCTGTTAGAAGCCACTGGATCAACAAGTCAGCTGAATCTCGAAAAAGCCAAATTCAAGATAGGGTGGTCATTTCATTTTAAACATGGAACGGGTCCCTCGGACGATGAGATCGTGTTCACAAGCCACATCTCCCTGTAATGCTGTTTGACCATAGAAACAGCATCCCCATCATCTAGGGAGAACGAGGACCGTGACCATAAGCGATGCCAGCAAAATGTCGCTTTTCCCTACGAGTGAATAAAAAAAAACGAGTCGATACGACCCTCAACCGTTGAACCGACTCAAATGGCGGTCCCTGGTGGAAGCTCTCGAAACAAACACCCGCGCTGATGGCCGAGCGCCAATTGAAGAATTTACGATAGCGTTCTATTCAAACGTTGCGCCTCACCGTGGGAATGTCAGAGGGCTAAGCCTGTTGCGGTTAACACTGTAACAATATCATTCAATGAAGCTGTCCATGATGACTCGGACCATATGATACTTATACCACACATCACGCCGGACTGTCACCATCAGACACCCCTTTACGACCAAGATTCTGCTCCTGCAAGATGTTTTCAGGTCATATCGACCATGCGACAGCTCCTGCACATGCAGCTGCCATTCGCGACGTGCGCTACCATAGCGGTATGTTTGGGAGGCGTAATGTTTTGCATGGTGCTGATTTGGACCCTCAGTCTTATGTTTCACTTTTCTGGTCTGGCATTGCCTTCTAACATTCGATCAGGAT
The DNA here is from genome assembly GCA_038092915.1 of Boletus pseudopeckii. NCBI lineage: Eukaryota > Fungi > Basidiomycota > Agaricomycetes > Boletales > Boletaceae > Boletus > Boletus pseudopeckii. The sequence continues at coordinate 39,328 of JBBPRH010000101.1, forward strand.
GTTCAATATATTTGGACGTACGTATCAAGTCTGTTCGTTATTCAGGTCAGCTCTTGACACCGTCTCTTCGACGCCTTCAGTATGCGTCATAGACATCCCTTGAAGTGGGTGTACTTTTTTCTTCGCTATGTTGTAATAGTCGTATGCGTGTGAGTGCATTGCAATACCCCCCATGCCCACCTCGTCAAGACTCGCTGATTTCAACTTAGAATGCACACCTGGTTGATCCGACCATTGATAAACGGCAGCAACCCCCCCACGCTCTGCAGGATATGGCAGGTCTATATCATAGCTTTTCCACAGATTCTTGCAACTTTGCTCGAGTTTATCTTGGCCTCTCGCGGTAAGTCTAATGTGATTTCTCTGTTGAAAGATGCAATTCGGTTGAACAAAGTACACAGTATTTGCTCTCTATAATCGATCCAGGAGAGTAGCTTTCCTACTGTCAATTTTAATCTTGGGGGAAATTGCGGGAACATTGAGAACGCTATGGGTGCAGAAAGGCGCAGTCTTTTACCAAACATGCTTTCTACTACAACTGACCGAGAATGGCAGGGTTCAAAGGTGAGTCCAAACTCTGCTATCTGTTGTGAATACTGTGTAATGAGCGGGTCTGCTTAGCATATTAGTCTTCATCGTCCATTGCGTGTTAATTGGCCTGACATTATTCAAGTACTTCTTGGCTTTCAGGGCAGGTTGGAACAGGACACCACTTGTGTCACTTGTGGTCCGTGATGGCAGCACAATGTATGCTACAGTTTCTCGTGAGTAGACGGCGCAGCGACGGTCGGATCCGTCAGCTTTGTACTGATCTGACGACGACCTAGTCATACTCTTATCATCGTTGGTTGTATGTGACTTGGTGAACGAGCGAGAAATTGCTATCTTTTTGTTTGTGTTCTTTATTTGGTGTCCGAATTCCGTGTTGCTGATACCTTGTTCTTTTCCTCAATTCAGCTGGGCCGTGTCTCTGCTTAGTATCTCGGTATGACCACAATTGGCTTTGCGAATGCATTCGCTCATGACATTGCATGTAGGGATGTTATATGATAGTAAGAATGGAGCGCTTGGCAAGAAGGGAGATAGCGATCGAAACTTTCCTGCCAATCCTCACCAGCCAACTTAGCATCAGAACCGTTGACTCTGGTAGTAGGCGGGATCGATCCACTCTGGCCTCACTGTCCCGTGGATCATCTGGCATGGAATGGCCGGGAGTCTAGCAACTATTGCTATGCGACAGTACAGGTAATAATGCATAATTCTGTTACCTAAACCTAAAAGGATTGCATCGAGACAATAAAGTTTGTTCATTCAAAGTAAAACTTCCGTCGGAGGCTAATATTCCGTGATCTCGCCTGCATAGTACTAATCTCTCTTTGGAGCCCTCAGAACTTCTGTTAGATGACACTAGATACCAATCCCCGGATGTTCTCCTTAGCCTAACTCTGATGTATAATATCAATCAAGTACGTCTTTTCTTTTCTCTAACGCGTCCCTCCGAGTCCACTCGCCGATGTTTCTTACGTACTTGCTGCTCAAATGTACACAGGTGGTCAGTTCCTATCCATCGCCATGCATTCATAGTATCGTCACGATTCAGTACGTGATGCGAGGCTGGTGGGAGGGCCGGTGGTGATTTGGCGGTACCGGTGATGAGTCAGACATGGGGTTTGTATTGGTGATTTTACGACAACAATCATTGTATTGGACGGCGGCGGCGGCAGCGGCAGCTACAAGAGATGTGACACAGGGCTGACCCTATTGCAGGTACCTAGGGTCATTCAAAGGCTGTCCGTGATGAGTTGGGCGACTTAGCGCCAAGATAATCAGACTGTCACTATCAGACACTCCTTTACGACCGGGATTCTGATTCTGCAAGATGTCTTCAAGTGATATCGACCATGCGATGGGTCTTGCGCATGTGGCTGCCGTTCGCGATGTGCGCTACCATAGTGGCACGGTTTAAAGCCAGTGTTTCTGGCGTTTTTCATGGTGCTGATTCCACCCCGAGTCGCGTGGTCTCGGATCCAGGCGAGGTCGACATGGATCCAACCACGGCCCCTCTTGGCTTTCTCGCATCTACTTTGCCAGAGAACCACTTGGCTCTCTGGGGGACAACCTCGAGGAGCACGTAAGCAACATCGTCCTGACCCCAGAAACGCATTTGCTTGGAGAGCATGCATCCCTTGGCATGTCCATGTTCAACGTTCCTGGTGCGATCGGCGAGGTCAAGGCTCGTATCATCTGGGTCCAGGTCCGTACCGAACATGGCGTCAAGCACGAGTTAGTTCTACCACTCTCCTCTTTCATCCTTTCGTCTTATCTGTACCGCATATGGTTCGAGGTAGAGATTGCCTGTCTGGCACTCGTTCAAGGACCGAGTTGTAAAGTGAATTTTGTTGCCTTGGGGTTACGACTACTAGTACTGATCGTGCAAGCAGGAACGATTACCCGCATTGGATACCTTCGTGGTTAGACGACTCGGTTATCGTTCCATCGTTCGCTCTTCTACATGCTGTCCTCGCTCTCATTGTTGTCCGATCTGATCTGATGGATCAATATGTGCATACTTATACCCGTACCCTCGTAGTATGCTGCAATATCTGAATCTAGTATTTTATTTTTGCTAGATAAGAGTCTCCAGTAAATTGATTACATTTGGCAGAGCCTGGCAATGATATCGCGCGCACAATCCTTTGGTTTTGATCCCACAGCGTAGCTTCGTGACTACTACCATGGACGTGATAAAAGGATTCAATAATACTGCAATTGACAAGATCAACATGCCCAGTGAGTGTATGAGGGACGCTGATACGGCGTGGCTGATCGATCGATCCGGTATGTTCTTCGTCGACGGGACGGCTAGCGCTGGCTGCGTTCATACCCGCCTTGGACGAGAAAAAAGCAGCGATAGATAAGATAGAGAGGAAAGAATTCAAGTACGGCCAGAGGAATCGTCACTATGTACGTCCACCTCTCACACCAATAACCGAGTCTCTGCCAATCCCCCGGACCAGCTCGACGTTTACTACCCTCCCGCCCCTTCAGCGCTCTCCACCCCCAACGGGAAGCTACCGGTGCTCTTCTTCATTTATGGCGGTGGGTACAACACCGGCTCACGACGATTTCCCGAGCCCTATGAGATGGGGTACCGTGCGTTGGGTTCCTTTTTCGCGACGCGCGGTTTCCTGACGGTCATCCCCGACTATCGACTCGTACCTGAGGTGCAATTCCCTTCGTCCTCCGAGGACATCCGGGATGCGCTCCTCTGGGTCGCGGGACACGCGGCAGAGGTGGCGGGTGCGGCTACAGACTCTGAGAGTGCACGCACGGCGCTGGATCCGGGGTACGTGTTCGTTCTGGGACACTCTGTGGGTGCAGCGCACACGCTCGTGCTGCACTTGTACCCACCGTTGCGGGCGAGTTTGGTGGAGAAGGCGGCCGAGGTGGGGTTGCGGGTACGCGGGCTGGTGCTAAGCGGGAGCATGTGGTACTTTAGCGTGCGCGGGGAGTCTTTCGCGACGGGGGGGCCGGTCAAGTTTTATTTTGGAGGGGAGGCAGAGCAGAAGGAGAGGGAGCCGCGTGCGATGTGGGCGGCTCTTTCGGAGGAGGATGTGCGTGCGTTTCCAGAGGTGTTACTCATGCAGGCGGAGCGGGAGCCGGACTGGCTCAAGAACGAGACCAGGGATATCATGGAGAAGGAAATCAAGGACAAGTTGGAGGGTGTTGGAAGGGAGCTGAAAGAGACATACATCGCGGCGGGGCATAACCATGTGAGCGTGAATTGGGCGTTGAGCACGGGCGACAGGGAGGGGGAGAAATGGGGATACGACGTCGTAGAGTGGATCAAGGCAAGGTTCAATTCGTCGTCGTAAATTACTTTGTGACTCTGGAATGCCAAACGTTCAACTCTTTTGCGAGACCGCCATCATGGCCCAGCAATGGTCCTCCAGACCCAGAGTCAAGCCACGGTCTCCGGCGCCACTGCGGACACCGACAACGCCCTCGCAGTTCTTCCCTCCGTCCTACTTCGCGGCCGCGGCAGGTGTACCCTATCGCAACCGAGACGACAACGTAGCACTCCCTCAACTCCGGACACCTTCCACACCCAGCCAACAAGATCGATTTTACCAGGAAGCACACCCGTTCAGCTCCAACGCATCGTATCTGATCACCGAATGTTCCCCCCACACGAGCAACCCAAGTCGACCTCGACGCAAAAGCCAGCTTGGCGATCTTGGCCTCGTGGAATCCCAGCTTCTTCCGACTCTGAGTGATACGGTTGAACGCATGACCAGACCACCATCTCAAGTGATACCATGCTCGCCCACTCGTCATGTCCCTGGACCCAACTATTCGCCAGGTGTCGCGCGTACCCCTTCGACCTCCTCGCAGGGCAGTTCCGCCTACTCTGTCGGAAGCGAACTCCACAGCTCTGGTGCCGTTACCGCCCAGACACCCACCGTCCAGTCGACGTCCGGCAAGCAACCGCTCCGCTCACCCTCTAATGTATACCCTGAACAACCACCGTCGAGTACACGATCGTCATCATCGAGGTCCAATCCAAAGTCAATACTGAAATCTCATGCGATATCTGACCAACATATACAAGTCCGGCAAGCCAACTTTGAGGACGTGCGTCTTCCTACCGATAATGCCCGCAAAGCCGGTCGAAGTCCTATCCCGATCCCACCGGAGTCATTCACTTCACAAAGTAGGACAGAACGCGCGCGTCAAATGCCAACCTCTCCAAGGCAAAAAAGCGATAGTTCCCTTCGAACCGGCAGGGCACGCTCACGAACAGACCCCGGAACCCTAACGAAAGGCTTACCCTCGACTCATGAAAGAAATACTCAGAAGCCAAACCCGCAGCCCTCCGGCATCCCACGGCGGGTCGGGATCCCCTCGAGTCCAGCGACGTCCCGAATTTCGACAGTTGCCCAGATGCCAAACAATGGTTGGGAGGCGCCAAGTGTGAATTCGATCCAACCCGAGAAACGACGGTTGTTTGTTACCAACACAATGTCGTCGTCTTCGAGCTCAGAAACTCAGGCTCCATTGACGCGCTACATGAAGCCCAAAGCGTTATCACGAACCGACTCACAGTCATCCGCGGAGAGTCAACTCCGACCGCCACGTTTCGGTCTTGGGTTGGGATTATCCGGAGTCAGTGAGTCAAAGAATTCGGTCAAGCTGTCCCCAGGCCAAAGATGGACAACGAAAATACCTGGCGACGAATCTCTTCTGCGTCGTGCGAATTCTCCAAGTAATAAGAAACAGCAACGCGACAGTACTCCCAAAAGACGTGACCGACCGCCTTCCCGAAACGCGCGAGTCGATAATGCTGACGGACAACGCCGGCAACGAGAGCTGCTCTCTCTCATGCTAGCTCACTTGAATGACTCGAGCGGATGCGATTCGCAGCCTAGTGGTTCCGAAGGGTCCGAGGATCTGTGTCTTGTGTCCGGGGATTCTTTGCGATCGGGATTCGATGACTCTGGATCAGAATATTCGCCGGTAGAAGATGACCACGCCATACCGCGAACCTCAACAAGGCGGGAGACCAAACCTGAACAAACGCGCTCGAAGGCCACGGCTCGGCAAAGTCATATCAACCTTCCGGGAGGTGACAGTGGTTGAGTAAATTCATCCTCTACTGTGATCTCGGCTTCTCACATATTGTCAGAGCTTCTGACACATGTGGATGAGCAGTACACACCTAGGGTGTCTTCAACATCGTACTCTCGGCAAAACAAGGGTCAAACACGGGGCCATCCCGCGGCCACAGCGCATGACGAGGAATTCTTGGAGACAGAATCCTCAATGCTTGCGTCTGACGAAGACGCGAGTTCGATCGAAGAGACAGTAACTCAGGCCGTTCCCGAGAGATACTCTTCCGAACTGTCGCGCATCATGGCTGTATCAATGGCGGCAGCAGCACGGCAACGACGGGCATTTGGAATAAGCTCTTCCCCGGACCTTGGAGACCATGAAGCCGATTCCTCGCAGCTCCCGCATGCGGACAGCGACTTGTCACTGATCGGAGGCGACAGATGGGAAGACGAATGCAATGGATTTGCCACGGGATCGCTGCTACAACAACTGAATCGGACTGGTGGCGCTGACGGCGGCCAACAATCGTCGACGGGCGAGCTCTCACTTTCATCCGTCCAAACACAATCCAGTGTTTCTCAGGAGTCGGTTTATTCCACGCCAAATTCACCTACACGAAGATCGAGCGGGGGGATTGTCGTACCAGAGTCTCCTCCAGCTATACACACGGTACGTGATCAGCAATGGCAAACCTTGAAAAGACATATTCTGGACTCGTACGGCGAGGTAGAGGCTCGACGGCAACGATTTGTCTGGGAGTTCACCGAGTCAGAAGACAGTTTTGTGACACAGCTACAAAACATGATGCAGCTATTCATCTTACCGCTCAGAGTAAGGGACACCAGAATGTGGGTATCTGGCATTCCAAGCGACGTCATGAAACTCTTTGACTGGTTGGACGACATCGTGCGAGTACACGCGCAGCTTTCCTCCACATTGGCCGCTCGACAAATCGTAGATCATCCAAGGCTGCAAATCATAAGTGAAGTCTTCCGGGGCTTCGTTCCGAGACTCGAAACGTACCAACCGTACCTCGTCAAACTCGAATTCACTGCATCGGTGATAGACAGTCTCATTCACGAAGGAAAGAACGACTTTGGAGATTTCATAAAGTTGCAGGAAGCTTCGGAACGTTGTCAAGGTTGGAGTCTCGAGAAATATTTGATCGAGCCCGTCAACCGACTTGCGCAATATCCAGAGGTGTTCAGGGCAAGTTGTCGATCATGTTCTTTGCCAGTTTGCTGACCTGTTCGGTTGCAGAGGCTGCTGCAGTTGACACCAAAGTCTCACCCTGATTATATGTCGACATTTTCGCTCTTTCACGCCGCCAAGCTGACGATTCGGGTTCTAAGTGAGGTCAAGGATCGTGAGGATGCGTACGAATTCGTGAAAATGGCTTGTTCTGGGATCAAGGGGATCTCTTCCGTGCACCTCGTCCATCGAGAACGGCACCTGCTGATCCGCGGATCACTGACGTGCGTACAAGTGAGCAACGACGAGCACGTGTTATCATCCGAGCCTCTTGTGGACAGCCAAACCGCTCTGCGATCGGACGCCCCTCTGGGTCAACGCGTTCGACGCGCTGACAAGCTCTCCAAAGCGGTCAACGTCTGGCGGGGTCGATCCAACTCTGTCAAGTCGACCGCGTCGACTGTGGTGTCGTTTGGCACGGCGCCGTCGAGCTTTGACGTGCACGTGCACACGAGCCAGCCTGGGCCAGGCACGCCGCCCGTCGTCCGCGTCGAGTCTGAGCCGGTGGAGGTGGAGATGTTCGTCTTCACAGACCTCGTCTTGCTAGCCTCCCGTCTTTCTTTGGATGGGAACGCTGTCGACACGTGCGATTTGGAGCCTCTCGAAGGGTTTGGATTGTCGAGGGTCGTTTCCGTGCTCGACGAGATCGGTGAGTGGGGTTTCTTTCTGGACGTTTCGACGTGTTTGCTATGGCTCATACTGTCCCCCCAAAAAAATTGAATGAAACGAAACGGACATCAGATCGTCGCGCATGCATCACGCTCGATCTCGCCCCGCTGACGTCCCGTGCCCTCGAAGAGGGTTACGTCCAATCGACCGGGCCCGTCGTCACCGTCTCGCTCTCCCTCCCGCGCGCACAGCACGCTCGGAGTGGTGAGCGTGCTGCGGCGCCGCTGCTCGTCGACTGGCTCGTACCGTTGCGACGGTGTTGTCGGTACACCCTCCGCTCGTTGTCGTCATCGCTCGACACGACGAACGCGCTCGTCGACCGGGCCACGTCCGCTACGGTAACGCAGAAGCCGGTCTTGTCACTCCTCGCGGCCGGTCTGCCGTTCCCAAAGAGTCCGTCGATGCAGATTGAAGAGTCGGAGCGGGGCCTGGCGGGCGATTCGGAGCAACAGGAACGCGAAGAACGCGGGTGGTGGTCGAAGCGGTTCCACGAAGTCTTTTCAGAGATGAGCGAACAAGAGACGGACGAACAGACGATTGAACCCAAGAAGACCCGTTGTATCAATTCATTGGAGTACATGTAGCAAACACTGTGATAGCGTGCTGTGGATGACGATGCTGTAGATAAATGTACATATCTCCATTCTTTTTATCTTGTGGCGAGCGCCGCAAGGAGCGTATCCGTATCGACCTTGGCAGCTGTCGCAAAAAAGAAAATGTCATCAGCCCCCCAAAACAGAAAACGACCCATTTCAAACACACGCACCTTTGAGCACCAACGTCACGAACCGCTGTGCCAAATGTGGATATTCCTCCTCGAGCCTTTTCATGCCCTCTGCCGCGAGCCTCCACAGAACCGCATCACGCTCGACCACGACCCGTGCATTCCGCGGGAGCCCCGAGAGCGCGGACAACTCGCCTGCGACGGTCCCCGACACCATGCTCTCTTCGATGATGGGCGTGTGCTCCGCAAACTTGTACGATGCGCGGAGGACGCCCGACTGGATGATGTAGAGCCCGTTTGGCGGGTCGCCTTTCTCCCACAGGACGGCGCCGGCGGGAAAGGTGACGTGATCAAAGTAGGGCGCGAGCGCGGAGAGCGAAGCGTGGTCGAGGGCGTCAAAGGACCCGAAGGCTTTGAGGAGCGTGTGGAGAGGCTCGGCGGACACGTCGGTGAAGAGTTCTGTGACAGAAAACCCAGAGGTGAACAGGGTAAAAACAGAAAAAAAGGGGAGGCGAACGCATACCGCTTGCTATCATGCGCTCTCCTGCGTCTTTTAGTTGTAATCGTCGTGGTGACCCGACCAGGTTCTCGTGGAAGTCGACGTCCACCTTCTGACGACCCGGGAGCGCTGGGCAAGACAGGACCACATCGAGTCAGGTGGTAAACGAGACACGTGTAACGGCGACTTACCAACTGGCGTAGTCTCCTTTTTCTGCGCCCTAAACCACGCGCGCAGATATGCATTCTCCGTCCCTGCGTCACATACTCCGTCAGCATCATGCGCACAACAATACAAACAAACAACATGGTAAACCGTCCACGACTTACACTCCATCGCATCGTTCAATGTTTCAAATAGCTCCACATACGGCTGCTCCAACACGCCCACGCTGCCCAACGCCTTGCCCACTTCCGCTCTCGAAACACCACAAAAGACGAGCACGACGCCTTTGGCAGCCAACAGCCTCTGAACTCTTACAAACGCTTCCGCAGCTGACAGGTCAACCCCAGCGACAAGCGAAAAATCAACGACGACAAAGCGAACCGGGTGAGCATGGAACGTCGGGTCATTGACGAGCGATCGGATGGTGTCTTCGACGTAAGCGATCGTTCCAAAGAAGAGGAATCCCTGCAGTTGAATGATGCGTGTCTGTTTGGACACTTCACGAATGTATGCGCGGTGAGCTGCTGGACGGCGGACGGTAGAGACTGCGGTGTCTCCCGTGTAGCACGTTCGGATGCTCCGCCGCTGGGAGTTTTGAATGACAAAGAAGAAACCTGGGACATTGCATGAACCGGTGAGTCGTTGGTTGTTGCGAGTATTGAAGAGGGAAAGAGGCCTAGACTCACAACTAACGATGATCCCTAACAAAACGCCAATGACAAAGTCCCAAACAGTCATGGTGATCATGATACTAATGATTGTGATGTACTCCATCCTAGCCAGATGCCGCATCACAAAAACCAACTCCGAACTTATCGATTGTGCAATGCTCACCTGCTCACACGATGCCTCGTGTCCCACAACGCTTCCTTCACAAGGTCGATACCAAGAACGAAAATGAGCGCAGCGACAACCATGACAGCTATGTGGGCAACAGGTCCATAAAATGTTTTACCACAGGACTCTTGGAAAGGACGCACGAATATATGCGATCGGCCAGGTGCCGATAATCAGAAGCAAAAACGTGACCACAGCAAGCATAAATCCAGCAACACGATTCCCTCCCCCCATACGGTAAAATCTGTGTCCGGAAATATAGTTCTCAGTTATACCCAAGGAAGCGAGGGGAATACTGACAAGAGCGTGTTAACATAGACTAGATAATTAGGACTTTCGGCATGTCAACATCCCACCACAGCGAAGAATAGGTAAGGACGTACACAGTGCCAAGCAATCCTGCCGCAAGGTTGGACATTCCGTGACCAACCAGTTCTTTATCCGTATCAACGTCTTCGTCCAATGATACAGCTGTACAACCCACGCACAGGACAATCTGTCAGCGAGGCCATGCCCAGGAGAACAACAAGCTCGACGCTCACCCAGAGCAGGTACATTAAGAGGAGGATGCAGTATATTGAAGAACAGCCTAGTAGCCCAGCCAAATCAACGACATGCGTGGGTCGAAGTAAGCGACGAAATACGCACAAGGCGAACTGCGTAGGTAGCGTTGTCCAGATAGAAGTCCACCGTACCACACGCCAGTCTTTGTTGCGAGCCCAGGGCCACGATTAGCCATACTACTCCGCGACACGTCGAAAGAAGAAGAAACTTACCATGGTAGGTGTAAAAGGCATACCAACTGTCCATACCTCCGACCTCCCGCACAGTTTCAAACAACCATCCGTTCCGCCGGAGCACGCCGAGATCGAGTTGGGCGGCCGCGACGACGACGTAAAAGATGATCGGTATGACTAGGAAATCTACGACACTCTAGCTCGAGGGTGCGATCGAAAATAACGGCATAGTAGGCTCACAGATAGGGAACAAAAGTTGATGCTTCCACCTCGCGGTGATTACTCTCAAGAGCACCGCCAGCGCAAGCGGTGGGAGCCACATTACGAGCGCATGCGGGTCGAGAGCAAGATATCGGATGATTTCCCAAGTCGGTGGATCAAGCGTATCGGAAGGGAGGCGGGTGCTGACTGTGAGTCTGTCACGTTCGAGACCCATATACAGGGTACAACATACACATAATAGCGGCGAAGCACCGGCAAATACCGAGGGACACAACAATCAGGAACCGGCATTCCACTTCAAATAATCGGGACTTACCCGGTCAGAATCAAAAATACGCCTACACCACCTATACACCTGCAGAATGAACCATATTAGCCAACCGTACCAGTTAGCGCCATCGCACGCCACAATGGTGCGTGATTCAAACGCGATGAGCGGTACTTACCCGACGAGAATATGTCTGGGGAAGAACCCAATGAGGACGCCAAGACGAAGGTACCCCAAGAGAAAAAACGTGAATCCTGGGCATGGGAAGTCATGATCAGATCTGAGTATGGATCATGGCCTCATTTCGAAATTCAAGAATGAAGATCATGGACGCGAGGCACGTCCAACTGATCTACACATGCTCCACCTCACCCTCGGTTTGAACGAGGGAAGGAGATCTCCAACCCCACAGATAGCCGCAGCACCAAGGCAACACCACCTTGTTATCATAAAGAGATGATGACTTACCAGTGAGTATACTTGACAGTACGAATGCCACAAGCGTGGTGGCTACGACCTCCCGATTGATCTTATCCATCCCGGCCCAGTCATCGCCAATGATGTCTCGTGCGATAGTTGATGCAAGAATGTGGAAGAATGGCTATAGAATGTAATATTGTTATGAGTTTACGTTTACGAAGGCAATAGAAAGATGACGAGCAAATAATGAAGCCAGTAATCTCCAAAGCGAGACAGGGAGAAAAGTGGTACGTACCACTACTTCAATCATCATACTCCCATTCGCACCTGCGAAATTGCTGCCACCCAAAGTATACACAAGCTGAGCAACGACCGTGCTAGATGGGGCCACATTGTCAGTTCAGTACAGCACATCCGTTTAGTCATGCAAGACGTGTGAAGTCTCTTGACGCGCGGTAATGAAGAGTAAATTGAAATAAAACAAATGAATTCACTCACGATACGAAAAACATGGACACGCCAACTCCTCCGAACTTCGCAAACAAGCCCGCAGCAGGAAATATGATCATACCATCTAGCCAAACCACGTGAGTAGCTGTCCGTGATTCGCATATTTCATTGGGCATAAGAATTCCCCTGGGTCGCGTTCCCTGAACACTTTTTTACGTGGATTCCAAATGTGGGGCACCCAGGTGCAGCAATTATGAATGGAAACACGTACAAGAAATCCCATCTAGAACATTCAGCAACGTGCCTAGAACAACGGCAGGAATGGCCCTAAAAGCTTTTCGCCCCAGATTTGGATCGAGGAAGTGCCGAAACGTTTCAGACGGCTTGGACAGGAACACGATTGAGCTATAGCCGCTTGGGATGACTGGTTTTGCGTGCTGCGGCTGTGTTTTGGTGACCATAAACATGGGTCGAGAGCCATCGCTGGTGTTCCCGTAATGAAAGGTGGCGTGATCGGCGCGTAGCAATGAAGTTGTTTCACCGGGTATTGATTCCGACTGATCTGGGGATTCTGGTTCCGCCTCATCTCCCAACGCCGCAGGATGAGGTACCGTTGCTAATCTCGATCCCAGGCGGCGTGGGGCGTCGGCAGCGACGGACGAGAAGTAAGCGTCTCCAGGGCATTCGTTAGTGGGTGTCATGGATATTTGGGAAGTGGGATATTCCAATGCACCGGCACCTTCGTGGCCTGTTTCGGAGCTGACTTGCTCACCACCAAGCACCTCTTTGCTTCGTTTACACTCCTGCCTACGAGCGAGGAGGATAGAGAGGGCGGAAGGTGTGCCGAATGTTGTGTGCCCCACTCCACGAGGGGTGAACGCGCCTGAACCGGGGGTGGCGCTGGCAGAGGGACCTGTTGGACTGGAGTCGAATGTGTATGTGGATGCGGAGAGGTCCTCGTAGGGATCCATATCTGGCTCAGAAACCAAGGAGAACCTTGGACTGCCTCTGTTCGTGTTGGGGGAAGATGGGGCGAATGAGGATGGAAGGGGATGCAAGTGTTTAATAGATGGGTGAGGAGCGGTTCTGGAGATGGTTTCAAGGGTACCATCTTGGATTGTATTGCTCGGAAAGATGAAAGAGTCACAGGATTGTGACGCGGAAGCTAGAAACGTGCACCGCAAGTTGTCGATTAGTTTACAATTACGGCGTCGAAAATGCAGTCATATGACGCACGTTCGGAGGAAGGCTCGGCTGGGCGATGGGTGGCGTGGGCAGTCAAAGACGGATGTGAAGGGGATAGGCGAAAAGGCGGGGGAGAGGAGAAATGGGGTACGACGGTATTTGAAAGTTGGACTGTGCTTGCGCGTATGACACCCTGCGAGCGTGGCTGGGCTGAATTGCGAGAGGATGCAGAGACATAGCTCCTGGGCTGCAGCAAACTAGATGATAGGAGGTTTGGCAGGTGGACTTGAAAAACAATGGAAAACCTACCCAGCTCTGTGCAAGACGGACTCGTCTGGAGGGGGCGACGCGGTGGGATATATGGGCGCGTCGTCGTCATAGTCACGGTGGTCCTGACTGTGTTCGGTGTCGCGGCGGGTGTCGTGCACGTCGCGGTGCACGTTGGGGACGTTGGCGGGGACGGGCGAGACTCGGAGACGGAAAGACATGAAAGAGAAAAGAAAAGAGGGTGAATGTCATGCCATCGCGGACCCCCCCGCGTTTGCTCGTCATCGACGTGACTTTATCGCTCCCAAACACGGAAAGACCTGGGCCCATCACCCGTGTCACGTGCGCATACAGGCACACTCCCGCCCTCTCCGCCGACGTGCTCGACGACGACGACAACGACGATGTCGAACACAATTTTGCTGTGCGTGTCATTCTTTTCGTCGCAAAAGAAATCTAGCTCACAAGACGTGTAGTTACCCTCTCTCCAATTTTACGTTCAGGTTGGTCCTCCTTGCCACCGTTCGACACCGTCCGACTCATCTTCGCTAGCACCAAGGAAGCTCAGCCCGAAGAAGACCCCTCTGTTTCTGCCCGCCTACAGCGTCTTCAAAACAATTATGAAGACTTTGGCATGCGTCGCACCGTAGAGGGTATCCTCGTTGTGCACGACCACGGCCATCCCCACATTCTCATGCTCCAGATCGCGAACGCGTTCTTCAAACTGTAAGCACTCTTTTTGTTCTCACTACACTCAGTCTGAGGTTCTTGCAGTCCAGGCGACTACCTCAAACCCGGTGAAGACGACATCGACGGCCTCAAGCGTAGATTGGACGAGCGTCTCGCCCCACCCTCCGAATCGAAACAATTCAATGCATCACATGGTGTCGACAACGAATGGGAAATCGGAGACTGTCTTGCTCAATGGTGGAGACCTAATTTTGAGACGTTCATGGTACGTTTGACTGCTGATCCACTTACTCCGAGTCTCGACCACGCGACTTTCAGTACCCCTTCATTCCTGCGCATATAACCAAGCCAAAGGAGTGCAAGAAGCTCTTCTTGGTTCAGATGCCCGAGCGGAGTATGTCTTCACCCTCTGTCTCGCGACCCTTTCTGATTGTTTGACTTGCAATCGCAGAAGTACTCGCCGTACCCAAAAACATGAAGCTACTCGCTATTCCTCTGTTTGAGCTATACGACAACGCAGCTCGGTACGTATCTCACAATTCACGGCGCATACATCGCTCTGTGTATCAAACCACCGATGAATATTTTAGATATGGTCCCCAGCTCTCTGCAATACCGCACTTGCTATCGAGGTACAACTTCATCTACCAGTAAAAAATCGCAATTCCTGCGCATATACAGTCCATGGCGTGAATCTCGGTTATATAGAAACAGCTCCTGGCATCGTTTGTTGAGCCCACGGTTGTCCGACGTAGGACAGTGATAGATTCGCATACATCGATGTATTCGCACCGTTTGATTCTCGAGACGCTGCACGTGTCCTGATCGAGGAGTGCGGAGTCAATGAGGCACTTTGTGTGGCATACAACTGGCAGCGTCAAGATCTAACAACAACCTTGTCGCAAGCTCAGCAGAGGTCACACTCCAGGTCGATGCCGCCCGTCGAAACCAGCCTAATGTCCTCTGGACCGAGCGCCTCTACCCCTGTTAACGTCAAGCTCCTTCTGATAGGAAACGCCTCTGTAGGGAAGAGCAGCCTACTCCTGCGGTTCTCTGATGAGGCATGGATACCCGAGGACGAGGCGACTGCTACGATTGGGGTTGACTTTCGGGTGAGTATGCACTGCTGGATGTACGCTCGAGCTGGCTGGGAGGGTTACGGGGCATGTTGTGCCTCAAACTTTCTATTTCTCATTGATATCAAGAGGGGCGATTTTAACAATGCATGACGACAGGTCCACAAGATGGAAGTGAAGGGGCGGAAAGTAAAGCTTAGCATATGGGTCAGT
This sequence comes from Boletus pseudopeckii, assembly GCA_038092915.1. Lineage (NCBI taxonomy): Eukaryota > Fungi > Basidiomycota > Agaricomycetes > Boletales > Boletaceae > Boletus > Boletus pseudopeckii. Next base: position 54,614 of record JBBPRH010000101.1, read on the forward strand.
TGATCTTTCCCCTGCCTATGGAGGAGCGAAAACTGAATTCTTCCCTCAAAGGATACAGCAGGACAAGAACGCTTTCGAACTATTACATCTTCATATTATCGCGGCGCACAGGGGATTATCCTAGGTCAGTGTGGTTGTATTATCGCTGGTGTGGTAGCTCATGTTTGTTCGGACGAAAAGTATACGACGTCGCCAACCGGGAAACGTTTGATGCCCTTCCAAAATGGTTCACAGAAATTGATACCTACGTGTCTACAACAGTACCCAAGATCATTGTGGGCAATAAATTAGACAAGGTAGGTCCAGATCGATCGCGCTGCGCAGAGTCTGAACGGCTGGCAGGAACACTCGCGACAAGTGTCCACGGACGAAGGGGCGATCTTCGCAGCGCGGCAGGATGCGCTGTTCCTTGAGGCGTCTGCGAAGACGGCAGTTGGGGTGCGGGAGGTGTTTGAGGATCTGGTGAAGAAGATACTGGAGACGCCAGAGTTGTGGGCACCCGTAACGCCGGAGACGGGGAAGAACGCGCAGGAAGGGATGCCGGGTAGGATTGATCTGGGAGGGGATGGGACGGGTGGAGACGGGTATGCCGGTTGTTCGTGTTGATATACCCATGACGTAATCAACAACACGTGTGTGCCCGGCTTGCAAAGTACAGAAATTTGTGAGAAAACAAGACACTCCAACTGCATTCGCCATGGCCCCGACCTCTGCCATCCACCCCGACCCGGCCCCGTCCTACATCGACCGCATCCAAGACTTTGTCTCAGAAAACAGGCGCGCAATCCTCATCGCAACTGCTGCTGCCCTCGTCGCCGCCGGCGCCGTCTACTACGCTTCCTCAAGACCACCCTCCGGCAAGGACAAGTCGAAGGACAAAAAGCCTAGGAGAAAACCCGTGAATGACCCTGACGGCCCCATAATCGAGGAGATAAAACCCAAGGTCCAGGACGTCGACGGTGTGTCCCACCACTTCCCGCCTCTTGCCATCCTGACTGCTCTCTCTGCAGAAAGTGCACCGCTATCCGCCGAGCAGATAACTGCTCTGTCGTTCGAGGTTCGTTCCTACCCTCACCATCGCGCAACATGCAGCTCACTCGTTTCTCTCACAGGAACGCGTAAAACAGGCTGCATCCCTCAAGACACGGGGTAATTCCCTCTACCAGGCTCGCAAGTTCGACCAGGCCATCGACCTCTACACACAGGCCATCCAGGTCTCGCCACGACCAGACCCCGTGTTTTACAGCAATCGAGCAGCATGTCCGTCTCACCCCCAAAAAAACCGTGCTCATTGCCGTACTTATGAATCCCCTTCGCAGGTTACATGTACATGTCTCCTCCGCAATACGAGCGGGTAGTGGCAGACTGCGACGATGCGCTTCGCGAGGACCCGAATTACGTCAAGGCTCTCAACAGGCGTGCAACTGCTCTCAAATCATTGAACCGCTATGAGGAGGCTTTAAGAGGTCTGTTTTGAATCCTCCCATCATTCGGACATAGCTTGTTCCAAATATGGTCGATGTTGGACTCAATGCCATCTTTGCAGATTTCACCGCCGCGACAATTCTCGAAAAGTTCCAAAACGAGACATCCGTACAAGCAGTAGAGCGTGTGTTGAAGAAGCTTGCAACGGAAAAGGCGCACTCCATCCTAACCGTGGGTGACCTGCCATTATTTTAAACCTCATCTCTCACTCGTTGTTCTAACCTATGAATAGACCCGGGAACCTCGTCTGCCTTCGCAAACATTCATTTCGGCCTATTTCGCTGCTTTCCGGAAGCGTGAGTGCTTGATTGCATCATCTGATGGTAAATTGACCAGGCTATAGGATCGCTCCCTACGCTTCCCGAGACCCCATCGCAAGGCGACCAAACACTCTTGCTGGCGCTCGAAGCGCTCGAGGCAGCCGACTATCCCCATGCGCTCACCCTCGTCAACGAGGCTCTTGAACAGGGGATATCGTGGGATGCTGGTCGCGCCGAGGCCTACAACTTGAGGGGAACATTCAAGTACGTCAATCATTCGTAAATCCACCGTTTTCCGAGTTAATGATCTTCTCTGCAGGTTCCTGACTGCGGATGTTCGTGGAGCCAAAACCGACCTGCTTGAATCTCTCACTCTCAACCCTTCACTCACGCAATCGCTAGTCAAGCTTGCGAGCGTGCACATGGAGGAGGGTGACAATGCGCAGGCGATGAAGTGCTTTGAAGACGCTATCAAGATCAACGAGGACGATCCCGATGTTTACTACCATCGAGGGCAGGGTGTGTTGGCCCCATCCCTTCCTAGTGCTTTAAATTAACTCTTTGCCAAGTTTTCTTTATCACGAACGACTTCTCGGCCGCTGCAGCCAACTACACGAAGTCGTCTACGCTTGACTCGTCATTCGTGTTCTCGCACATTCAACTTGCCGTTGCGCAATATAAATTGGGCAACCTTGCGAATAGCATGGCGACCTTCCGACGGACGATGACGGCGTTCCCCTCGAGGGGTGAAGTCTGCAACTACTAGTACGTTTCGTGACAAAGGTATGGTTAAGGAGCAGCTAACAGACTCTACGTTGTAGCGGTGAACTTTTGTTGGACCAACAACGCTTCCAAGACGCGGTTGAGAAGTTCGACAGGGCGATCGAACTCGAGAAAACCAAGTCAGTTTTTCTCGCAGTCTGCCGTTCCTTTGGCACTGAATCAAGTTGTTAGCTCCCCTCCCAATCCACTGCCTCTTGTCAATAAAGCGCTTGCAATTTTCCAATGGCGTCAAGACCTTCCAGCCGCAGAAGCACTTTGCCGCGAGGCCCTTGTTCTGGACCCTTCATGCGAGCCTGCCGTTGCCACACTTGCACAGCTCGCTCTCCAAAAGAGCGAGATCGAGGTTGCGATCACCTGGTTCGAAAAGCAAGTCGAGATGGCAAGAGGGGAAGCGGAGATCACTGCTGCGCTGACCTATCTCGAGGTGAGCTGACATGGGTCATGTCCTCATTCGGTCATGTGAAACTGACTCTCTTTTCTAGGCTAGCAAGGCGCAGTTGCAGTTCGTCAGAAATTACCCACACATGGCGGAGCAGTTGTCCCAGATTGCACGGGGAATGATGTAGTTTCGATCAGTCATCTACGCTAGTTGGTGAGCATGCATGTAGGTCAGGATTGCCTGGAGACTATAGAAACGCCCTGTCGACGAAGAGCGATGAGACTGAGGACGTGCATCACCCAGCCATTGTTATCTGCAAGTTATCACGTCTCACACGCTTTCTTTTCTTTCTTCCGATTTCCGCCTCTGCTTTCAGTTATTCATGTTCATGTCCGTATTATAACCTCGTTTTTACCTCTTTTGCGTTTGTCTACCTTCATCCTCGCTCTCGCTCTCCCACATGCCGTTTTGTTCTGGACGAACGTTAACGCCATGCTAGTCGAATTGTGTCACGCATTTTCATGTGGTCTAATACCATCCGAAGGGCCACCCTCACCACCACTCCTCACGTTTATGTTGTGATATCGGGTCTGCCAGTGAGAAGCCTTTCTGCGAGGGTTGCGGTTCGTCCGCGGATAGGGTACGTCGCACGCGCCAGTCGTGCTCGGACATGTGCTGTGTCGGTACCAGCATGGATGGGGTGGGGCAGAGCTGGCGACTCTCGCGCTCGAAATCAACTTACGTGCACCTCCTTCAGTCTTTCATGCGTCTTCTAAAGCCATTGTATGCATAGGTAAATGGTATAAGACGACTCGAAAAGAGAGTGAGTTCATCTTTCGTGCCCGCCCGCCCACAAGGTCACTACTCTTTATCTGGATCCACGACGAAGCCTACACCAGCAACAATCACACCAGACGTCGATCAACCTCAATTGCGGATGTTGCAACCCTGCATACACACACCCATGCCTGTCACTATCCCCTTTTCAATCGCCCATCTCCAGTCCCCTCGAACCCTCTCCGATATCCCAACCAAGCATAGCCTCCAAGTTACCTCCGCCCCTTCAACCCTCCCTTCAAAAACAAGCGCCGCCGCTGGACGGTCATACGAAACGTCTCCGCACGTTTGCGAGTCAGGGACAAGGGGGCAACACCCATTGAACGATGCAAAGATGACCTGGAAAGTCCCCCAAGCCAGCTGCTGGACCACCTTTGCGACCGTTCTTGACGACCTCGCTGCTTTCTGCGGGCTGGCTCAAACACAGGTAGGGTTAGGTCACTAACTTGTAAAGTCTAAAGGAGCGTGAAAGTGAATGAAGGTCGTTCTCCTTCAAGCCATCTCATGCAGCGGTCGATCCCTGTGGATGTCGTGTCCGATTTCCGCGTGCTCTTTGATTCGGCGACAATGATCAGAATGTCACAGTTCAAGCGAAAACGCCCCCGTCTCAGCGGGCGTTGCGGCGCAGCTCCGAGTTCGATGGGACAAGATGCATTCCAAGCCACGCTTTACGCCTCGAGACAGTGACAATAGATCATACATACATGCGTGGCAAACGTTCCCCCCCTCCCTTTTAGATCTCAACGCCCCGACGTCAACTATACGCAAAGCCCAAGAAAAATCTTGTTCGTGTACAAACGACGACGTTGGCATTCAGTGCGCCGCAGGAGCCTGAGAAGACTCGGCCTTCCAGCCGCTCTGCAGAGGGGGGAAAGTCAGAGTCACGTCAGAACACGAGCGCGCGCGCGAGGGGGTGCAGGGGACGTACGGGAAAAATGTCCGCGTGGCGCTGCCAGTCGAAAAAGTGCACAGGCTGGTTCTTGTCTGTGACGTCTTCCGCCACCGCCGCCGACAGCAACGAGACCTCGGCTGGGTGAATCGTCCTCGGCGCTGCCTGTCCAGCCGGGACGGGGGCTGCCACTGCACCGCCCTGTGCGGTCGCGAGGACTTTGCCACCCAGATCCTCGAGTTTACCCGAAAGCGCCTGGGCGACGAGATTCATGGTGACGTCCATGGTATTCTGGGCCTGGGGGATGCTGCTGTGGACGATGATTTCGTTGATGATGCGAGAAGGGATCGTGATTACGCCGCGCACGACAGAGTCGGCCGCGCGGCGGGCAGCACACGCCTTGCATGGGGAATTGTTCTCGCGTGCAAAGACGGTGACGCTGCCGACGAGTTCTTCCTTGTAGCAGAGGTTGAACTGGTAGGATGTGCCGATGGCGTGTTCGTGGAGCCGAACGAGGACCTTGAACATGCGGAAGTTCTTGATAGGCTGAAAGTTGGGAGGAAGGCCAACTTCGTTATTGGCGGGTACAGTGATATGTGTCCAAGAGGGCGCATGGATGGTCGACGCGGCCTTCTGGGGGTCGACGCCATAATACTTGGCGATTCTCGCGCGCGCCTCTTGGCGCTCTTTGAGGCTAGCTGGAGCCTTGTCGACCTTGACACCCAGGAATTCCTTGTAGGAATAGTCTGCAGGGTGAGTGTCAGTTGTGTGTGATGAGACCTAAAGAGGACGCTACATTTAGGGTACGCATCTGGACTGAGGAAGCGGGTTTGTTTGCTTGTCCAGTAAGCCCCGTCTGGGTGCCTGAATGGAACAAGGTAGCCCCATTCCCCGTCATCCTCAATCGACTGCGAATACACCGCGGAGTACGTTCCTGTTACCTTGAGAATCACGTCGCAATGTCAGTTAGTAGTGTCGAAGAAAGATGTTACACTTACCAGGGTCCATTGTTGTTCCGCGCCGTCGACGATGTAGCCATCGCCCATCCAGTAGTCTGGGTAGCACCAATCCCACAACGCAACTGTGTCGTACCAGTTAGATCACATAAGATTGGTGACATGATCACAACATACGAATCCTATCAACATTGCAATGGTGGACTGCGTAGACATTAGTGTCAAATGGAGCAGCCCACTGCAACATCTACTTACAGAAGAAGATGGGGTCAAATGCCGCCTGTGATTCCTACCTTGAATAAGCGAGCAAGAGATGTGGTAAGTGCACTTACATAGTCCGGATAACCCTTGACACGTAGAGGCGCGGATTAGCGTTCGATTGGTTCAAAACACAAAGTACCAACCATATGGCCATTGCCGCCCTGCATCCAACGCAAGTCAGTTCTCACTCTTTGTCAACAAAGTCAAACATACGATGTTTCCGTGCATGGAGTTGTGCACGCCCTCCAGGGAACCGGTGTGACTATGGTCGCCATCCTGCCGAGATTCATTCCGTGTGTTCGAAAACTCATCGTAGCTATGTCCATCGGTTAACATGGCTGAAATCGACTGAAAGGAGAAAATCACATCACGCCAGGGTTTCCGCCATCCGGGAATGAGAACAGCATCCCAATATTCGTCCTGACACTGTCCGCCTTTTGCTTGAGAGCCCTAATGATGTCATACAATGAGAATGTAATAAGTATGCAATGAATTTAACCGACGCTTGAAGTGTCTGAATGTTGCTTCCAGTTGGGGTTGGCGAGGAGTCAGCATACCGATACGTCTTCTCCCATTTGGTGAAATAGGCGGTAATTCCATTCTAGAGATTGTGAACACTGGTCATCAGACGGAATGATGGCGGTTGCTAATCGCGCTTACTCTCGTGTTGTCAGAAAAGTCATGAGGAAGGTAAGGGAACGAGTAACCCGTGAGAGGATTCGGCACGGTCACAGGTTTCTGTCCCGTGCCTAAAATGGTCAGTTCCTCGGTGTAGAACAAAGAAGGGAGCCCTTCTATGTCTACTTTCGGGTCGGCCCAGTCCCAGTACCTGTTTGGGGTCAGGAAGCCGGAAAGAAAACATAGAGTAACAAGACACACGGGAACCGAAGCTGCTTGGCCTCGTTGACCCAACGTCCGACTTCTCCAGGATGGGAATTCTCAATTTGCTGTGCAATGTTCTCTGCATATTCTCCAATCGCTTGCTATAAAAATTGCAATCGGTAGGTGGGGAAAAATGGCTCGACTACACTTACCTCAATAAGCATGATATACGGACGGTGCCAAGAAGGAAAAGTGACGGCTGCATGGCTAAAAAATGCAATTCAGGAGAAGAATACCAAGAAAGCATTCAATGTAACATACTGGCAATAGCCTGCAAGTCAAAATATCAGACGGGATGCGGAAAAGAAAGCGCGTCACCTCACCTCCAAACCTAGGCGGGGAAGGATTCATATCTTTCTTGTCGAGATAGCTGAAGTCAATCTGAGCTTCCGCGGGAGTTCGAATATCGCCAGCCCACTCGCGGTAGGGTTTGCCATGAATACCCCCTAATTCCATGAGAGAGGTAATGACACGCAATGGTGGCTGAACTACGCCGGGGAATGGGATCGGGGTGTCTTTGATGTACGCCCAGCCGAGGACAAAGAGTGTCCACTGGTAGGGATGGTCGGCCGCCAACTCTTGTACGGGGAGGCGATCGAAGACCCCCTGGGAGGTGCTGCGGCCGGTGACGGCGAAGTAGTTTCGGATCTGTGTAGTCATAATTGGTTGGGGTGGTAGTGAGTGCAGATGCAATCGAGGTGATAGCCTGGTGGTCTTGGAGCAAAGCTGACGTCCTTTTATACTGTTTCGTTTCCCAGGTGCATCGGGAACGAGACCTGCTAGGAAAGCATCTTGTCAAAGAAAACCTGTGCTATGTCTTGTATGGTGTGTGACAGGACTTGAAGGGATGTTGGTTCACTTACGAGTCAGCCTGAGCAACTGTCGTTCGTGTCGTTCGGTAGAGCAGATCTTCCACAATGGAAGAGGGCGTGTTTCATCTTTCAACGTTGTGGTCTGCCTGATGGAGGTCAAAAATCTGCCGCATTCAGTGTTGCCAAATGCAACGCAACTGCCAAGGGACCGCTGCCCCGGGCACACGATACTCGGCAGGGTCACTCAGCGGGGATACATGCTGGTAAGTAACCGAAGTTCAAACCGTAATAACTTACCTTACGTGTTCGAGATTTCAGGTTGACACGCTCTTTCCATCTTGAACTAGATCGATCCCAAATTCAGCCTCTACGAGTCAGCATGATATCCGCATCCAAAGTAGGCCAGAAATATGCTGCGACTTATCATTGAATCACCTCGTTCAACTTCTTTCCAACGTTTGGCATTGCTCAACTTAGCACAACCCCTCACTGGACGGTGGCACACACTGGACCCCGTTGAACTTGCATATGCAATTCTCTTCCTACACAACAGGCATTGACAAAATGATATCACTGTGCCGGTATGGTCACGGCAGTCCGGGGAGTCTGGCTATTACCGAGACCTCAACCTGAAATTTGGTGTTCCCTGTGTCTATCGAGATTTTCACCTTCCGGATACTCAAACCCGGGGTCGGGAACAAGAGAATGCCGTGATATCTGCGAAGCGAAGTTACTTTCGTTTCATGACCGACGTACTGATCTTCTCCCAGGAACCTTTTATGCACAATTTGTGGTTTGTCAGTTATGACATGCATCAGCATTGCGTTGCAAATTGTATCTCAGGCTGTCCGATGCTCGAACTTATGGTGCGTGACTGCGTTTCGGGGTTGTTAAGCTCCCCACCGAGTGACCTCAGGTTTTGCTGTTCCTGCCGTCAGCGTTTTCAGTTTTGTGTCAACTTAAAGTCACGATGACTGTCAACGATGGCGCCAGTCACATCGGCCTAGACATCTCCCGATACTTCTTGTTATGCCGCTTACGTATTGGATGCTCGGAGCAATGGTATCAGGTATGACAGGGCCCGCGGATTTACTACGATGGACATGCAAGCCCTACACAAGTTACACTATCAACAAGCCATATATGTGATATTTGTCCGAGAGCAGTTCGGAGTATTCTTCTGGATTAAGGATTACTCTAAAGTACGTTCCTCACTTCGTCGCGCTGTCTCTGATATTCTACTAAGCTCCACATGGCCGACTAGCTGGCCTCTATCACACGTAATTAACGCGTCGAGTCTTTCACCTGTATTTTTGCACCCTCGGGGTAGATCGTAATTCTTATAGGTCCGACAATTATTACATACATCAGATTCGTTTGTGGTCTTTGCGTCTCGAAATTGGTTTGCTGACGATATTTCTAGATCCTTCTGCGCTCATTACGAACGCCCTTGCACCTCCCACGATACCGACCTGCTCGACTCCTTCTTAGGTTCTGCAGGAGTAACTCGCACTTTATTTGGTCGAGATCAAGGTTTTTCGCTTAATGGAAACTAGTTTGTTTATGCTGCAGGTTATGCCATTGTCGCCTGAT
>JBBPRH010000102.1:0-63747 GCA_038092915.1 Boletus pseudopeckii
TGCCGAAGGACCCGCGATCTCCCGATCCTTGGAGGATCGTTTGACCACCCTGGGAATGATATCCGACAACTCGGGCACTGGCAAAGGCGCGACACCTGCCTCGTCGCCCATCCGTGGATGTGCAAACAAGTCCTCTGAAAGCGCACCTCGGCGCGCAGGCGCTGGAACAGAGGGCAAGCCCACAGCCGCCAACACCTGCTCCACTTCGAAAGCTGGTGCGGTTGATACGCCAGGCAACTCTTCCCCTTCTGCTTCTTGTTTTTTCGCCAAGGTCGTACTCCATCGCGCAGGCGGCTTGACGGTGAGACAAAAGTCAAATGCTTCTTGGATGCGTACACACGTGGACGTCCTCCAGCTCCAGGGAAGGGCATCGGCGACCTCAGCAGCATCGCTATAAATGGACAAGGGCTTTTCGCGATCATCTTCCTCCCATCTATAACGGGGACCACAGAGTCCAGCGCAGCCTTGACCGCTCAAGATCCATAGGCCGATCCTAGATTAACATAGGATAAGTGACGTCACGAGTCGAGGTGAGAGCAGACATACCAGCTGACAAGGAGGACGAGCGCACGCCATGCTGTCCACGCAGCATTGGCGAACAAAACGCCGCGGGCGTAATCGGTCAACGTGCCATTAGACGCGCGGAAGAAGGTCGCATCTCGACCATTGAAGCCAGCTTCGATCAAACCAACGTATTCCGGATTCGCAGATGAGAACGACAGGAGCAATGCGACGCAGAGACCTGCTCGAGGCAAGAGGAGCGCGACGGTGGGCATGTTCTGTGAATAAAACCAGAACGTTTCGGCGAGACCATCACGGAAACCACCGTTCTCCCCCAAAAAGGCCGAGTATCGGATGTACTGCATGAAGCAAAAGTTCGTGTAGGATGTCATGGAGGTAAAGCTGAACGCAGAGGACGAAAAATAAAGCGGAATCATGTGCGGTCGTTCTAGAACAGTCTCAGTTAGAGGTTCTCCACGAGGACGAGGACGAGAAGCACTTACTGACGCGCCATCGACGATAGAAGGAGTAAACAAGTTCATAAAGCACAAACACGATGAAGACCCCAACCAGCCAACAAGCTATATAAGCTGCCGCGCCAAGCGCCCAATTCTTTCCAGATCCTGACACACCAGGTGCTGTCGGATTGGGGTACTGTGCGACCCTAGCAATCATGGTGAGCACGGGAGCAATAGATAACATGAATGACAGATACGCACTGTAACAGTATAAATACAGCATTGAAGTCAAAGAAGGTTTGCAGAGGAATGTGATAAAGCGTGAAGACGGGAAACAAGTAAAAGTAGAGCCTCGCCAAGAAGGTTGGATTTCGCAGGAGTTCGGGATGGAGACCGTTTGAGTGGAATTTAGGACGAACGCGATCTTGCGCACGGACCGCGGCGGACACCAATGTCGGACTCACTCCAGCAGTCGTCGCGCGGGACCAGACGCGGGGGCGCAGTGGGTTACTGAACCGCGACTGTTCTGTGATGTTGTGATGGTCCCGACCAGGTTGGGTGGCATCCTGAAGGCTGACGACACGAACAGAACGGGGAGTGGGCTTGCGGCCGACGCTGAATGGTTCAACGGGGGTAAGCCCTGGCGTGTATTGGCCATTGGATGAGTGGACGGTGGAGCCTGGGTCCGGTGGGGGAGGACGTCTAGGGAGCCAGGAAGGATAACCTTCCGAACCTTCGGATGCCCTGGGGTGGGTAGAGGAAGATGGCTGCTCGGAGAGTTCACCCCGCTGGTCAGACGGTCCAGGGGACACGCTCTTGGGAGAAACGGAAGGGGTACTGGGCTGGAGTCGTGACATTTCGTTAATGAAATGGATGTATCATGCAAAGAGGCAGTAAAATAAGCGAGCTCGTGAAGCGGCGTGGGCGTGGAGAGCGTCGGTGTCGCGTTCGGGAAGATGGGATTTTTTTTGTCGTATTTTTTAAAGAGTAGAACAGATATTATAAGTTGCCGTGGGGGACGAGAGTAAGGAAGATAATGGAATGAGGAGAGGCGAGAGACAAGAATAGGGAGCCTCGTGTAGCGCGATCAGTAGCCTCGTGTCTGTGACTTTCCGCAAGTGAACAGCAGAAAGCTGAAGCAGGGAAAGGAAGGAGGGCCCGCAACAAAATTCAACACGCGCGGGGCGCCCTGAAAAACCTCAACCCCCTGTAACCCAAAAAAGGAATGAACACATGAACTGGTTCCGCTTACCATCAAATGAAGGTCCCAGTTACGGTAGCCTCCGGATAAAGATACTCTGCTCCTTCTGGACCTAATAAGCCCGGAAATTTTGATGGGGTGTCAGAGTAACGAGCGGACGCGTCGTGCAGTGTGCACGTCAAACACTGAGAGTAGCGACCTGCGTTGCAGATACGGTGACAGGAAAGAGCGAAAGCGATATCAAGTTGTCAGTGATGGTGGTCAAAGAAAAAGAGTGGTGTAAACCTGCGTAACTCACCCGCTAGCGTTGCTAGGCATTTACAATGAATTCATAAAAAAAGAAAAAGAAAAAAAAAAACAATAACATCTTTCATTCAACGACGACGATCCAACCTTGTCCTCTCGTCACGCGTTCCGCGGAGTAAAATGAAGGACGTCAGATCCCTCCCCATATACAGCATCCCAGTCAAATTCACTTTGTTGGTTTTCCTTACCAAATGCTTCCAAAAGCCCCACAGCCTCTTCTGTTCCGTTCACGACAGGCCGTGCATCCTCCCTAATCTTGCTCTTGGCCCCCTGCCCATGGATACGCGATTCATCATCCGAAAGAAACGTCCCGATATGTCGGAACGTCAAGCTGATGCGCTCCCCATTCATGAACTGTTCTTCGGGGGACTTGAGTTGTATCGGCCGCTTGTCGTGATTGATCGCGTGCAACCACTTGGCGTTGGTCTCTAGTCCCAACACGAACATCGAATTATGTGGGAGTGGTATTTTCTGCGACGGCCTAGGAACACCACCGTGTCCTGCATCGTTCACGCCGTCTCGCTTCAAACGCAGGGTCATGACGCGCTGTGCACCAAGGCTGACGTTGACAATCTTGGACCCACGGACAACGTCGATCGTCTTATCCGAGTGTTCTGAAATGTAATCTGCCCCACTTCGATAATGCTGAATCAGGACATGGTTGACTGGGTGATCTAGAACATTTTGCACATGCGCCCGAATCAGAGAGACCGTCGGCGAAAACGGACAAAGTGCGGGGGACTCGTCCGCTGGATGCCGGTATATGGGAAAACTATCATCACGAGTTAGAGAAAAAAAAAAGTATGAATTTAATCCGCAGTCGGTCGTAACGAGCCTTTTGTGTTTCGCTCACCTTCCGTCCGCAGCGACGTCCCCCTCTACGGCCACCAGTCGAGGTACTTCCCCACCTGATGTGTGAAAATATCGTACGTACCACATGAGCGCACGCAGACGGTGTTGTAAGCGCTGGACATGCCTCGATGATACATCACGTTCCATGCCACCTCTTTCCTCATATTCTCAAACGCAACCTCCGCCAACGCCGGCGGGAGAACGTCGAGCACGAGTCCGGAATCGCCCTCGCCGATTCTATCGCCTACTCCGAGGCTCGGGGGTAGTGCATTGCGTGGCCTGTGTGTGAATCGAGTAAGATTCAATAAACCGAGATGCCGCCGCAAGAATCGGACGTGGGTGGCGCACATGGTACGTATGAGACACGAAGACACAGTACGCAAAGGGGCCCTCGGGGTCTGCTTGATGGCTTGATGGTTGAAAACTAGAGCTCAGCTGCACGCCGCTGCCTGTCAGGAACTGAAACGTCGAGTATGGGACACGTTGCTGGCGAGTCGCAAGGCGGATACCTCGTGTTCTGACATTCGAGTGTGAGTCAAACTCAAAACACTGACCGACCTTTTAGTTGTATTCACACACACTGGCACACCTGGCTCGATGTGTCGGCGGCAAGGTGATCCACGTTTTTCCGCAACGTTGAATGTAGGAGTTTTGAACGTAGATGAACACGAGGCTACTGCACATGCACACCTCGGATCCTATCAGAGCATAGCCACAACACATTGAAACCTCGAGGATACAACGTGTACGACTCGGAACACTCATTCTCGAGAGTAAATGACACATTGCCGCTACCACGCTTATCAAGTCATTTTGCTCAAAGCTATACAACAATCTCGCCACCGATGAGTCGCATCCGTCTAACGAACCCCTGGACCGGAACCACGATAATTTCGTGCGTCATCTCGATAAGACAAGACGACGCGATGTTTAGATAACACGGAATACGCACGAAGAACGATATCAAAACAAAAATCCAGAGAGTCCGTCATGATCCATATCGACACGTCAATTCTCTGTTCCAGTCCTCGGACCCGACCCCCTCCGTAACGACGAACATCCGATATGGATCGTACTTGTCCTTGATGCTCTTCAACGTCGAATAATGTGCACCGAAAAACGTATTTGGCCAATCGACCTCGAACGCAGACGCCTATTCGAACATCGCGATGGTGCGGGCGTCAGTGAACCACATTCTCGACCGGGCTTTATACAACAGTGACGCACCTCGTTGAAATAAGCCCCGTCGTTGGGTGTCACATCATACATCGCCTGGATCCATCCTTGAAGTTGGTGGATCATACCTCGGATGTCCGTCGACGACGTGTCCTCCTCCCAAAAAACCCCGCACACCGTCTCGACGACTGCATTTCGCCATGCAGGATTCAATCCAGCAGAATCAGCGCCAAACTGGCTCACTCTGCCGCCAGCGATGGTACTACGTGGATCACCATCAGCCACCCCAAAAGGGAGAAAGTGCAAACTGAACGCACTTGAAAGATGCATTAGTGTCAATGAGCACCTGCGCGACTTGGCTGTAATTATTTGCGACTGTGTCTCGCGATAAGAGGCGAGAGGTGATCAAGAGATATTGACCGTCCGCCTTCCCACTACCAGACATTAATTCATAAACTAGGTCATACCAAGACGAATAATAAAACGTTTCGCTCGCAGACACGACCCCATAAGGTGCCAAGGACTGTGAGAAGTTTTGCCACGCCTGCGTCGTCGTCGTGACAGTCTCGTTGGTCATATTCGGCGCAGCATAGGTGAAGACGACTTGTTGGCTAGATATGACGCTGTATCCACCCCAACCGTCATCCGTAAATTGGGTTTGGTAGCGCAAAACGCCCTCGACTAGTTCTGATAGTGCGGAGGAATTGGTGATGTTTGCCTGGTATTCCCAGAGCTGGAATGGGACCGCGGGGTACGTGCGGTAGGTCACCGAGGTAACGATCCCGTACGTGCTCCCGCCGCCACCACGCAAGGCCCAGAAGAGATCTGCATTCTGATGCTCGTTCGTGGTCAAGTATTCGCCTGTGGACAGCACGACGGATATTTCCAAAGCGTTATCGACGCCTTCATGAGATGATCAGCTTCACGTACCGTTGGTTCGTCGACGGGAACTTTACCAAGACCATAGGTGGGCGATAAGGAAGAGTGTCCCCCGCCCGCCAACCATCCACCAGCAGCACCGAGAGAACCGTTCACAGAGATGCCGCCAACCATCAAACGCCCATGTTCGTTTACCGCAGCATACGCTTCGTACCACTGGACACCAGCGCCGAGCGTCACAGCTGTACAAACAGGCGCATCAGCGAACAATATCCACGGTACCTCCCCAACCGACCTTCAAAAGTCTCGTTGCTCGGTGCACCCTGTGGAACGAACACGGCATCATACGTAATGTTCTTCATATTGTGCGTCCACACCACAAACGAACCCCGCGCCGCACTACGCCCAACGAAATCATGGCTACATAGAGCCCACAATTGCCGCCAGATACGAATATGAATCATTCACGCACGATTAGCGCCACTCGATCCGCACCCGCGCCGACACACGGCGTTGACTTACCCTGTATTCTTGACGACCAGCTTCAAGCCATGCTCGACCGCGAATCCAACCGCCGCTTGTATATCCCCAACCGAACGCGCGTCGACACCGATGACGGGCACCCGGCCCTGCCCACACGTCCCCGTGATACTCGTATTCAAAAAACACGCGTCGATCATCCCGTTCTGAAGCTCGTACGTCTCGTAATTGGCCATCTCCATCGAACCGGGGTGCGATGCGCGTCAGTTGCCGTCGTACCAGTTCGTGATGACGTCGGTGCAGTTCCCGGATGGGTTTGAGGGAGGGTAGCATCCGGAGGCGGTGGGGAGGGGGTAGACGAGTGGTTGGGAGAGTTGGGATTGGAGTTGGGAGAAGGTGGCGGCGGAGGGCCAACAGGGTTGGTCGTTGGTGCAGAGACAGCCTGAGCTTGAGACGACGGCACCGCTAGCTCCGGAAATACTGAACAGCCCCGACAGCGTCCCGAGGAGCACGATCGCAGGGAGCGCTCTCATGCTTGCTGGTAGCAGAGAGAAACTTGAAAGCGTACTACGTCCTTTTAAGGGGCAGATTGCGGGAAGTTGTTCTACCCCACCTGGAAGATGTTACTGCCCCTCGCTTTCCTGGGGTATTGCCGGCGCTGTGCATATATTGTTAGTTCTGATCAGAAGACCATCTACTGCGCATGCGCATCACAGGAAGATGGTGACGTTGAGCGCCATCGCCTGTAAATACTTTCGCAAGGATGCACGCTGCGGTGGCAGCGCTGTTCGGCAGTCACGGGTGTACTGCGATGGCATGTGCCTTCTGGCCTCCAGAGAGGTCGTCGAGTGCTCTGCCACAGACCTGATCGGACAATTCGTCGGGCATACGGGACCTAAGACGAAAGGCATATTCGAGAAGGAGTCAAAGCAAGGTAGTACACTACACCATCCTACAAGTATTTTATTACACTCGAACGCACAAGAGACAATCGACATCACAAAAAAAAAACGCCAACGTCCACCTTATTGTATCAGTGCCCCTCTCGGCTTTCGCAACGATTCTGCAATACCCAGGAACGTCTGCGCGAGTTGGACCTAGCGTGATGCAAACCGAAATTCGGTTAGTATACATGTAGCCTGGAAACCAAGAGATATACACGCGCACCGTATCGAGCGCCTGCGTATACGACGAAAGGACAGTCGCGGCAGCCGGCACAAGTGGATCCCTCGGCGCATTGTTCTGTACAATGCGCGCAATCTTGGCCATGCGACGCAGGTACGTTGAAGAACCCTCCGGTCCGAACGACACAGCATGAAACGACACCGCTTTTCTGCGTGAGCAAAAGAGAACGCCCGTCAGCTCAGACGATAATGTAGTATGCAAATGACAGTGTTTACCCAAGTCGAATGGCCGTACGGCACAGATCCTGCATGACGTTATCTTCGATGCTACATTCACCATCGGAAAGGAAAATGATGACTGGGGATCTATTCCAACGGGGATTCTGATATCAAAATTTTTGGGACTGGACGGAGACAAGACATTTACCTTTCCGTGCTCCAGTTTTGCTGCATGATTGTTTGCGCTCGTTGAATTGCGAGAGTAAAGTTGGTCCCGCCATTCGTACCAAAACTGAGGAGAGCGTCCAACAATTGGTCTGGTGTACTCGCAAAATCATTCACAACCGGGGTTGCAAAACCAGAATCAAACAAGACCACGCTGTATGCGTCCCGTCGGGCAGTATTCGAACCAGTAATTGCCGCTGCACGCGCTGTCCAGAAACTATGCAACGATGAAAGCATAGCGCCATATCGATTGTTTGCGCAAGCACTGATTCGAGCAGTCGCTGGTGTATTGGCGAGTGGCTGTAGATCATGCGAACGCATCGAAATGGAACTAATCACATGAGTATGATCATGAGTAAATCTCCCCTAGTCGAGCATGAATGGAACCTACTGATCAGCGACAAAGATTCTGTCAAATCAAATCAAATCCTCAAGCGACGCACGCATGCATACCAATGGATGGACTCACACATGGAATGCTTGTTGCATTACGGCCGGATTCTTGCATGCAAATTGATGTCCGTCTTGTGAGATGTAACCCTCCGCCGGTGCAGTGTTGAAATTCATTGGTGCATGGAAAAGGGGCAAGACACAGTAAGAGGGTATGGCTGCTCCACCGCCAGCAGCCGTGTGTTCGGGACCTATCCGATGAGCGCGCTCGTGAGATGGGCCCCTGGGTTGTAAAGTGACCTCGGAGATTCGCGTACCTCTACACATGGCATCACTGTCAACGTGTGTGAACCGTTGGTCACTGGCAAACGCAAAACCTGAATGAGAACGAACCATTTTCCAAAGTTGGTTTGCTCTTCTTTTGAATACGGGTCTTTAAAACCTGTCCCGAAACAGACGATCAGCCACCGCAAATGTACTCACACCTCACTCACCGCCCCGCTTCCAGAACAGACCGTGCGTAAGCACGTCTTTCGCTCGATCGGGATTGGGCTGTATCCTGTTCGTCCGGTGCTGCAGTTCATCGTTGCCAGTACATGCCCCCTCGTCATCCGCACGACAATAGTCAATGTGGACGTGCCGCCCCATTGCCGAGCAAACAAGGTTACACATCATCGGAGCACCTTCGTCATTAGTAGAGAATTTGCGCCCTTCGATTTCCAGAGGTACGTCGTCCGTCCCATCCACAGTCCAGCGGGTAAGCGACATGGACCCATGGCGCGTCTCGTGCTGTTGTTGTGGATGGCCTTTGAGCGAGCTGTTAGGACGCAGTTGATCCCGGATCCGCGCGTACAACTCACCAAGAGGTAACGTACAGAAATAATTGCAGTTTGCGCATCTGGACTACTGTGAGGGAAAGGGGGGTGTACAGAGTATTCGATCGCCATACCTCGCTTCACAAAAATGAACGATTTTCATGTCCAAGCTGTGGTTGTGGGGTCCCACGTGATTCATAGCGTCTGGCGGGATCGGTTTGATACACCTCAAACGTTTCGCAACTGTCGTTTCGGAACATCATCGGATCAATGTAGGAATGCATGAAAGAACTCAAACGAACCCTGAGAATACTGCAAGAAGGATCAGTACCAGAACGGACGTTGGAGACCAGACAACATACTTTGGTATATTGGAATGTTTCATTTCTACCCGTAAACGTCGCCTCGATGGAGTGCGGCGCCGTGTCGATCTCGCATATACCCGGGGCACCACAAAGGTCAGTACACAAATGTTCTTGTCTGTGATTCACGGATCAGAGATAAATGTTACCGCCGCTCCAACTTCATACACACCCGCATAGATGGATCGCGCTAGAGTGGAGACCATGCATATGGTCTCGGTCTGCACACAGGCGTTTGCACAACTGGCACTGAATGGAACACAATCGAGTGTCGCATTGGTGAATGGAATGATCGATGTCACTTCAAGAGTGCATGAGCGCGTGTAAGATCCGTAATATCACCACAAAGAAGAAACTACCTTGGCATTCGGCACGTCCCAGGACACGAATATAAACTCCGGTCAACGAGTCGAATGTTGGAGAGATCACATGGCTGGCAAGAAAGTAGCACTTCAGAATGAACATACACAAAGGTTCAAAGTAGCCAACAATGACTTGCCTTCCCACATGCGTGGACTGGAGCCGCGCAGATATGCTCCTCGTCAGGGTGATCAATGACCTTTTTTTTTGTCGTCAGAGCCAAATAGATGCCTCGAATGAGAGCAGATACCTTTGCACACATATCCAAACATCCCTGCCTTCCAGAAAATTTGCATAACTTCCCGCACAAATGCTGGTTTGCGATGCATCTACAGAGAAACGTGTGTCACTGCGCGCTCAGCCAATGCAACGAACACGTACACGTGCTTGCCCGCGTGGCCCGCACTATCGCAACGTACTCAGCACGAGACGTACGACATCACAATCCAAACATCACTCACCTCATTGTACACTGCCGATGCTCCCCTGGCTCGATCGCCAAACAGAAATCACACTCGTGCACGCACACATGGTTGGACTGACAACCGTGTGCACCCTCGTGCGCCCGGCTCTGTATACAGCGAAGCTGACACTCCGCACATGGCAATCCACACAGCTGGACGTTACCCCTCAAGTCCACAATGGAGCTCTCAAAGTGTCGTTTCAACTCGTCGATGCACGCGTGGCTCCCACCCCCGTCGCCAACTGCCTGGAACCGCGAGAGATTCTGGTTTAGCCATTCGCGTACGTGGGCGATCCGCAAGTTCACGATCGTTTCGAGATGCTGGGTTAAACTCGTAATCCATTCGTCCTCGGGTGTGTATTGGCGGGATGCGTAGCCCTCCCAGGCCGTCCGAAGCACCATAAGGAAGTGTTCACGAGACGCAGATTGATCACCGCCATCGCCAATAAAAAGTTTATAGGGTGTATCTGGCAGGTCGATCAACAAGTCTGTATCCAGATTCTACGCCGATGAAGTCAGCGTCACAGCCAGCGCAGGGAGGTCAGAAGTGCAAGTTCACCTTTAGAGGCTCTCTGTCCGGGTCGATCTCAGTATATCCAAAGGCAAGCGCATTAGCCAGAAGCGTCGAAATCAGTCCTGCACGATGAGATGCCATGGTTTCTAAACCCGAAAGTCATCACATAGTCCATCTAAAAACACGCAAGTTCTTACGAGACATAGCACCCCAGTCGTTGGCCTTACCGCATTCACGAGTCAGCAAGATGATACCTTTTCCTCTGAGAAATCATTCTCACCTTCAACTTGGCCATTAACGTCTTCATCAAGTGCAAAAACTCCCCCGCCGACCGATGTGTGACCACCTGCTGATCCAACCATCGCTTTAAAGTAGGAAATAGCGTGTAAAATTCCTTGGACTCAATGACTGGCCTGTGTGGGGGACCAACGAAGTGTGAAACACCTGAACTATCTATTCAAGCCCCGAAGTCCTTACCAAGGAATGATATTCAGCTTCCCGGCATGCAGCCGAGAAATGAAATTCGCCTCTTGCTCGTCTTGCACGATTCGTTGGAACTTGAGGGAAAATCTGGGAACGAAGAAGACCTATTAGGAGCGGCGCTGTACGAAAGTATAACAAGTAACCGTCACCCACTCTTTGGTGATCTCGTCCTTGTCCGAGTCGACGACATCCTGTGTCAGAAAGAAGACACGCCTCAGAGAAATCCTGTCCACAATAGATGATGCAGTCCCAGACCGTAGCAAACACACCTTAATGATGATGACCAATGTTGACTGGAATAATGATGGATTCGCCTTCGGATCCAACACTGTGGAACTGGACTGGAACGACTGGAGCAGTCCAGTAATATCTCGACTGAGCGCAAAGTTATTGCGGAACAGTACCTGCAACATGAGACATTGTTAGTCAACGTCCAAACCCCTTCCCCGGACGCGACTTCATCTTACTTACCAAGTTTGAAACGGCAGTGTTGAACAAAACGAGCAGTGTGTCCTCTTGAGCGGACCTTTCAATACTGTGTACACCTGGCGATGAAAAGTCACGCGTGCCGAAATAAGGCGGAGTGAACTCCGCAAGAAAGTACACAGGACTGACCTTCAAAGTCGAGCGCGACGATCAAAGCATCCTTCGTTGGCGTTACCGACATCCACACCCCCTCTGTCGTCCGCATTGCCGACCCAGCAAAGGAGGTATCGACGAGATGATTCAGCGCAAAACTCTTCCCAACCGACTGTTCTCCCATTGAGGACACCACCTTGACGGGCTATCATCCACGCCATGAGCAATCAGAATCTCACACTAACGACAACGACAATACACACCTTGGACGCCATATATGACTGAAACAACGACTCATACCACCCAAACGAGAGACTATCCACGATGCAGTTCACGTTCACACCCAACAACGATCTCTCCAGCTCTGGAGAATACACCCCATCTTTGAGCGGCACGAACCGGTTCTCCTTCGCCAGTGCAAGGTGAATCGGAATCAAGCACAAAAAATCAACGAGCCATTCGCCCGCACGGTAAGCCGAGACGTTCCAAGGACGATCCTGAGTCGAGTTCGGATGCTTACCACCACCACACAATTCAGCAGCAAAGACGTCAAACGACGCAGCTGAGACCTGAATGGACTTGAGAATGTCCCCCGTTGGTTTCTTAGTCGCCCTCTCGAATTTGAGGATCATCTCCGCAAAGTGCGGTGCATAGCTCTGATAATCACGATCCGTCACAAACACAAGCGTCCGCGCGCTCCGGAGACTCGAAGGGGTTATTGTTTCGCGTTGCACTGCGGGCAAGACAGGGAATCGGGTCCAGACATCGGCGTGACAGTCGATGAGGCAGTTATTGGTTGTGCTTTTGCCTTCCCCTCCGCCCGCCACGTGCCGTGTGGAAGAATCCCGCACGCCCTTTTCCTTGAAGGCATACTCGGTCATTTTTCGGGTGATATCCAGCGCTTGCGATCGGCATGCATGCGCTTCGAAGTCCAGCACGACGATATGCACTGCTGATCGGCTGATCAGCGACGTGACGACGAGACGGTTCTGGACAGTGAGCGGGGCTAAATCGAGCTGGGTTCCCTCCGTGGAGCCAAAGGTGCTCCAGTGATAGGCCGTCACTGACACATCGCTCCCGTGGGCTTGCGCCACCAACAGACAGGCGCCGTCAGGCGTGGAACTCACACTACAGGGCACTTGGTCGAGCTGGAGTGTGGCAGGCCTGGTCATTCCCATCCCTCATCAGCGATAATGGCGTAGAACAGAGGAAACTGGATCGGACGCACCGAAACTGAAGGGTCACCAGAGAAAACACCCTCGCCCGTGAGTGTGAATCGACAAGCACTAATTCTTCGCTCCCGCTCACAAAGCATGCATGATGAATAGACGACACCTCGTTGTACCATTGGTGCAAGTCTATTTCATTTCCCAATGCCTGGAATCTGCACGCGGCGTCGAAAACGAAAATGTTCAGTAGGAGCTGTAAACGAGCGAGGCATTAACACTACGACCGTGGTAACGTAAGCAACGCGTACTACCTTGTCTGATGACACGACCGCCAGCATCTTCTTCGACTCGTCGTACGCCAACAGAAACTCCTGCCCAATTTTTTCACGATTGAGAGACTTCCCGCGGCGGCGTGCAATCGCGCCGTTCATACTGTCCAGTCGATCGAGGTAGACAAACAAGTCCCCCGCACGATCAGTGACTACCAACAAGAGCTTCTCTCCTTCAAGCAACTGTGCTCGTCTGCTCGAAATTGAAAGACAGGGTTTAGGTCAAGTTACACGACTCAAGCGAAGGAAACACGGATGTACACTACGGAATGGCCCAAGGGCAAGCTGAACGTATGGCTGAATCTGAACTGTGGTGAAGGGATCGCATTCGGATTCAGTTGCAACTCATTCTGATCTTGTCTCGTCAAGTTCATCAGATGCACTGTGTATAGTGAGGCCGTTTGGTTTCGTTGCGTCGCTCGCGAACCGAGGATTTGGAACAATGTTGAAGAGAAACCTACATATGTACAGGTGAATACTGTCCGCGACACATGTAAACCACGCCACCACCGTGACTCACGAGATTGCACACTTGCCACGTTATCGATTGACAGCGTACGTCTACGAACAATAAGGTTAGCTTTTGGTTCACGATCAACCACCTGGAGACGCACGAATACGAGGTCCGTGCAGACAAATCATTCAAATGTTTGATCAGATTCATTCTCAACTTGACCTGCTTTTCTTCTGCCCTCTTCGCATGTTTACGCTTGATCTCCTCCGCACACTCCTCAATTTGTGTCTTCTGCACTTGCGGCATGAGTTTCGTCAACGTCCTCGTGAGGGTAACATTCAAGTACTTCAATGCCTCGTTTCTTGCCCTATCCGCTAACACCTTAAATTGCGGGAAATGTTGCGCAGGCCACTCCTCGTCCTGTCCCAACTGGCTCAAAAACTGACTGTCAGAGACGTGCGTTGCTGCCTCTGTCGCGGTGCGAACGAGTGCGTCCAACTCGCCGTTCAATCCTCTCCCCGACATCGTCCTGAATAGCGAGAACAAAGCCGGGGCCCACGACGAAGGATTCAAACTCGGTCGCATGTTGTTTTGCTTGTGAACACCGCCACCAGCTCCGTTATTCCCTTTCGCATTCACCTTGACTTGTTCCATGTTCCCCGTTAATGCGGCTTCCAAGATCTGCATACAGGTCCGCTGATCCAGTTCCAGATGCCCCCTCGCCAAAAGTGGAATCAGTTCCTTGTAAACAGCGATGTAGTTCTTGGCAGTTTGGAAATCTTGGTCTGAGATGTTCTGAAAGTCATTGCGTAGCGCCTGCATGGCCATTTCATTGGTTTTCGGATAGGACCCCAGGATCTTGAAGAGGGGTTCTGAAGTGACATGGATCAACATATATTGATGACAATCGTCGAAGCAAACCTGGATTATTGATAGACTTCTCTCCTTGATTTCCATGATAAGCGAACGCCCCTCGATTAAAGCATCTAACATTTCCCAGAATAAGTAGACGAACAATGTAAATCAGAATGTGCCGTACTCACGGATACAATCGCAAAACTTCGTCTAGCATCGCCTCGAACAACGACCTTCGGAGCGCAGGATGCTTCGTTCGCAATCTCGCCGACATAGTCTCTGTCTCCTGCATGGCGCCTGAGTCCGACGTGTTCCGAATGGCGTTGGAGTCAATTTCCCATCTCTTGCATGGCTCTTGAAATCGCTTCTCGAGTCCGGAGCGAAGCAAGATTCGTATGGCCTTGTCGTCCAACATTTGGCCCAGACAGAGGCGGTCGGATGTCCTGTCGACCCCATAAGGACAAGTTGTTCCATGACAAAGGAGTGTACCCACAAAAATTCTTCTAGTTGCATCAGTGAGATCGAATCTCCCCTGAAAGTATCCTGCGTAACCCCCGCCTCTCGATATTCCACTGTCATGAATCCTTGCGTCGTCTCTCCAAACAGCAAAAACGGTGTGATCGGTGCAGGTTTCGCCGGATCCGGATCTTCGGCGGGTGCTTCTGGAAGCACAATCGCCGGCGAGATAGCCTAGGAAATGCCCAGTGTGTCAGTCGAGATAATGCCAGTGCACACGACCCGAACGAACTGACTTTGAAGCCCTCACGGACAATCACGGACTCTTCCTGTTCGTTGGTCTGTGCGACTACGAATGTGAACGCTCGGTCTGACTCGTCTTGGTTGATTTTGAACATATTGTCACCACCGTCGCCACTGGTATCTTCCTCACTCCAAAGGATGGTTTGCGCGTGTTCGGGGGAGATCAGAGACACGACTTGATCACACATTTTCGTCAGGTACCTGTACGACATGGATTCGGACGTTGGTCGTCTCGGATGGGATCAACATGAACGAACCTCATAAATGTGATGCGATTGCGACGAACGGAATTTGCAGCGAAGTCGTCCCAAGTTGTTTGCTCGGGCCAGTATAGAACAAATATTTGATGGGAACCCACGGTTTGCTCTGGTGTTGTGATGATGTACAAGCCTGAACGGAGAGCCGGTCGTGTGCATTCATGTGTGTCGGAATCGATGAGAAGCTGTATCGCACTATGAAAACAGTGTCAATATTTATTACGTAGAATGAACAAGACATAGACATACATGTTTTCGGCGACGGCGCCAAGCTGCGATAGGAATCGGACAAGTTCCACTTTGCTACCATAGACTCCGACAGGTTTTATGGCAAACTCATCGAGGGCCTTGAAATTGACTCTGGTAATTGACACGTATGCACCCGGACAAACGTTATTTATGAATGCCTCGAGCGAGTTTTGGGATATGATAATCTTATCGACTGATACCAGATCAACAATGAGAACAAGCGCGCCGGTCTGTGGGGTACTCACCGAGACCACCACTACCCTGTTCCGAGATAAGATCGAGGATGCGATACATGCCTTTGATGGAATGGGCCAAGTCCAATTCATCACGTTGGTAAGCCTGAGACGGAGCGTCTATATCCATCTTCCAATCCACGATCGATCTTGAGATATCAGGATGGGTTGAGTTGGATGAACACGCCTGATCATCTGATGAGTCTCCTTCATCGACGGATTGGTAGATACTTTCGCCTCCATCAGAGTCAGCAACATTCGTAGGAGGGTGTGCGTCAGTAGATATCAGCGGAGGAGGAGACGTCAAATCAGAAGCGGGCTCGAACGCAACGTATGTGTCCGGGTCGAAAGGGTCTAAAAGCGCCACCTGTCTCAGTTTCTGTGACAGATTAATTGGCACGAGGCACACCTTCCGCTTTTCGTTTTCCCTTGTTGAGCTTGCTGGGAACATAGACATCGTCGTCGCCGGAAAGGTTGAGAGGATCCATTGTGCCAGTGAGCCACCGCCAGCCCTGTAGTGCCTTGGGGGTCTTAAAAGAGGGTCACCACGAGGTCGGTCACGATGATACATGCTGTAGTGCTGGTATTAAGTGACATCACCAGACTAAAGGAGTCGCCAAGGACTGAAGAATTGACACCGAGTCTGGACTCTGCATCCCACGGGTTTATTCGTCGAGTTGTCTATGTAAGCTAAGTGTATGTACCGTAATTTCAAGTTAGTGTGCACTAGCACTAGCTTGTATGAGCTATAGTCTCAGATGCTTGACAAAAAACCATATCACTCGGCGGCCAACCAAAGTTGTCATTGCATTCAACATCGGCACAACTAGCATGCCATATCGTACTGTACCCTCGAGCAATGACAAATCCCCGAAATCCATCGAGTCAATTAAATAGCCTATCAACAAAACCATGTTGAGCGCCATCGCCTGTAACTTATATTTTCGCAAGGATGCATGCTGCGGTGCACAGCGCGCTGTTCGGCAGTCATCGAACGTTTGTTCAATCAACTGCGGTTGATATAATAGTACGCGGCACTGGAACGGGTAATCACCAAAGCACCATGGAAAACGTCAAAGAGAAGAGCTCTCGGACCCTGAGAGGTCGTTTCGTCGAGCTATTCTCAATGTACTGTAGTCAAGTGTGTCAATGCCGGATCCTGGTGACATGCACTCACAGGTGGAGTCTCACAACGTCAAGACTGGAGCATGGATCAACCGGGTCATCCACGGTCCGAACGCGCCAGAACCTCAGCCAGGCTGGCAGAATAGAATCTGCAAAGAGGCAAAAATAAAAAGTCGGAATTTGAAACACGTATTACAAGAGGGTAACAAGTTGGATACATTACTGATACAATGTTCCCTATCTTTTCCCCCCTTTATGCTAAACCCAAAATTACTGTTCATGGCAAAATTTGTACACCTTACATCCCATGTCCTTGGGTCACCGACAATCAACACCCAGAGATATGTGGATTAAAGGGCATCGGTGTAGATCACTCGTGATTCGTACCCGAAGTCAACGTCCGCGAATCCGAGCGAGAAACGTCTACGGAACATGGGGAGGATAACGATGTCATGGAAAGGTGGCGCTGTAAAGAACGGGAGAGTGTTCCTTGTGTTGGGGCCGGGGCAGGACGCGGTGGACTGTCCGATGGGTGTCCAGCCGGAAACTGCTGTGGTGGTTTGCCATTGACCAACGTCAAAGGAAGGTGCGCAGGCAAACTTGGAACGGGTTGACTTCCCGAAGCTACTGAGTCTGCACTAACTGACACTCGTCTTTTCTTTAACTGGGGTGAGGCTTCAAGGTCTTCCTCGATTTCGGTGGCGTCGTTTGCAGGTCGCTTTTGAAACCGCGCGGTTTTACGCGAGCCACGAAAGGCAGCCGCGAAGCGGGAGATGCCACGGTTGATGAATTGAGGGACGAGTTGTTCGGCGTTCACCCATTGGAACCTCGATGTCGCCACCTCCCTCAGATCATCCTTTTTGGGCTTGGGTAAGTCGAGGGACTTCCAGGGATAATGAGGGCGGCTGTCAAACTTTTCCAATGCCTGTCTGTCTTTCTTCAGCCACCGGTGTCCGTCCTCTTCTTCAGAGACCCATCCAAGGTCTAGCAGTCTACGTAGATGTCTTCCATTGAGAGGGTTTCTCTCGGGATTGGGATTCTCGAGTATTGCTTCATAAACATGCCAACCAAGAATGGGATCGAATAATTCGGGCGAGTATTGCTCGAGAGGAACGGATTTTTCGTACGCAAAGTCGCGTACTTTGATCCCCGATTGTTGAATGTCATCGACGATTTCTTCTTGTGTGAGATCTGCAGCAATTATTTCTGTAGGCACAGGTGAGGGTGCAGAGGGTGGTAATTCCGGGGCCTGAACAAGGTGCCACGTCAGTAACGATGGGCGGGCATGTTGATGGTGATACTTACGGCATTATCCGCTGCCGGGGGTGATCGAGGCACAGGCATGGGAGCAGGAACATTCAACGAGCTCTCGCTCTGTGTCCCTCGAGTGTACGAGGGTCCTTGACTGGACTCTCCTATCGGCTGGGAGCGTGTCCGGCCGAGTGCTAGCAGTTGGTCACCTTCTGGGGTGTTGTAAGCCACCGAGCGGGCGCCGGGATTGTGAGATGGGAGGTTGAGCTGTAAGCCCAAGGGACCTTGAACCTCGGAAGCAGGCATTGGGACTGAAGGATGCGGAACAAAATACTCTGCAAGCGAGAGACGGGTGAGAAGCACAGATATACGTGTGGCTGCTATTGTTCTTGTTTTACCGTTCCACTAGCCAATGAACAGCACCAAATCGGGGTAGGGGCAAAGCGGTCTCGCGTTGCACCGGATGGCGACCCCTCGAACTCGAAAACTCGAACTGGGTGTGGTTTTCTTGGTTTTTTTGGGCGAGGAAGACTCGCGGTAGACGTTCGAGTTGGTCGTCGAGTCAAACGACGTGACAGAATGGCTGCAAAGCTGAGTTGCTCTGTCCGTTCCCGGCATACGCCGAAAAATGAATGAATCCAAAAAAGGAATCTGTCCCTACTAGACTGTCTCACCCAAAAAGCCCCTATCACAAGGCTAGTACCTTTATTACCGCGCGGGGTCCAAATGCAACTATGAGTCACGGTTAATAATAACCATGTCCAACTTGAAGTTCCCAATGCTAATCAGTACTGCATGCGGTGGACTTTTGGGTCCGTGTGTCGAATCCTTTGTTTGCATTCCACCAAGTCACAGTGGTCTGTGTTTCATACCACGTTCATGACGCCCATGGCGCGCCCTCTACGGCGCTCACCGCCCTGACGTCATTTGCGTGAAGTTTTTTTGGGCTTCCACCAGGTGAACTAAGCCAGCGCTTTGTCGAGAGTTTCGAGAACAGCATCGCCGATTCTATCGGCAATTTAAGCGACAAGGTGGAGCAGAAGCATAGCATACAATTCGTGTCATTGTCGCTTGGTTACTTTTAAAAACGGTTTTATTCTTCAACAATTTATTTTCTGGAAAGCTACGAATAATTACTACTATGAAATGAAGTCATGATGTGGGTGTTTCGGAGAGATGCACGAATTAGTGTGACCAGTGACCAGCGTGCCGTCAGTGGCCGATGCGGAGTCTGAAATCACATCCACCTCTGCCGAGATACTGGATACCTGAGCCATGATCCACAAATCGCTTAAGCATGGATGCATATCTGTACACTCTACTACTATTGTACCAACCTTCCTAGTTCATGCCGTTGGAGTGGGACTCAAGATGAATGAATGAATAATTTTATTTGGCTACCTCGGACAGAGCGTGAGATTTTGTGACTGACCAATTATGAGGTAAGCAAAAGTAAGTAATCGCGCTAATCGAGTACGACGATGAGCACAGAAGACAAACTGCTCGTACCTTTGCACGTATCGTACATTCAGTCACTCGGAAACGTGAGCACCCGCCATTCTCTCTACCACACGCTACTGACCCATCGCACAGAATAAAGATGATCTCGCTTATCATCTCACCGCACACCTGCGGATGAATGCCATTTATTGGGGACTCACAGCACTGTGCATCATGGGACACCAAGAAGCCCTCGACCGGGAAGAAATGATCGAGTATGTGATGAGCTGCTGGGACGACGAGGCAGGTTTGTTCCCTCCTTCGTTCTCTCCTGCCTGAGCCTGATCCACCTCTTATCCTACAATCCAGGTGGCTTTGGTGCACATCCAGATCACGACCCGCATATTCTTTCTACATTAAGTGCGATCCAGATCCTTGTCACACAAGACGCTCTCGACAGACTGGACATCGACCGCGTCGTCAAATGTGCGTCACCCTATTCGGTACAGACACCTAATTCCAATTTACCCCAGTCATTGTATCACTCCAACAACCATCCGGGGTATTCGCAGGCGACGCCTTTGGCGAGATCGATACCCGGTTCCTCTACATCGCCGTCAACGCGCTGTCGCTCCTCGGTCGTTTGGAGGCCATGGACGTCGAGAAAGCAGTTTCGTACCTCCGTCAGTGTCGCAATTTCGACGGTGGGTACGGTGCGACCGCCGGCGCAGAAAGCCATTCAGCGCAAGGTGAGCAACTGTAAACCACGTCGCTGACGGTGTGCATCCCGCAAAGCTCACGCGCCGCCTTTTTTTCTTTTTAATAGTCTTCGTCTGTGTGGCTGCGCTCGCAATCCTCGACCGACTAGACGAGATCGATTCGGAGATGCTATGCTGGTGGTTGTCAGAACGGCAACTTCCGAATGGGGGACTCAATGGGCGCCCCGAGAAATTGCCGGACGTGAGCGCGGCGGCCAAGTTGCTTTCTCGTCGTTGGAGGTGTTGATTGACACGTTACGGAACAGGTCTGCTATTCGTTTTGGGTGCTGTCGGCATTGTCGATCCTGAATAGGATCAGCTGGATCGACAGTGAGAAGCTCGTTGAGTTCATTCTCTCTGCCCAGGATCCAGAGACGGGCGGGATCGCTGATCGGCCAGGCGACATGGTGGACGTCTTCCATACCCACTTTGGAGTCGCAGGTATGTTGAAACAAATCAGAATCATCCGAATGTCAGCGTTGTTGAACGGGATTCATCGTAGGTCTGTCCCTCTTGGGATACCCTGGTTTGGTAGATTTAGATCCGGTGTATTGCATGCCTGCAAGCGTCATCGAAGCAAAGGGACTCAGGAAAGGATGGAAGGCACTGCCGCGAAGGTCAGCCTGATGGTGTACTCCGTTTTTGCGATTCTAGCTTGCTGCCAAATCGAACGATTTGTCCCAGAAAGTTTACTGGCCCGGAACATGCCCGTCTTTCCCGGACATTGATGACGCGAATACGAGGGAATGGAAGTTGTCTAGCATCAGCCTAGCGAGCGATTGCGCCACGACCTTGCCCGTCATTTCCGACCAACATATCATATTCCAGTGCCTGTGAATTCCTGTGCAAATCGAGTTGTGGTGGGCAACCCCGTGACCCTTGGCGATAGAACTGGCCAAGAAGGACAAGTTTGATCGACAGGGCAAGAAAGTAGGTGAGATGCATTGGCCGAGCTCCCTCGGAAATTACCACTACTACACAAACCCATGCGGTTGGTCTCTTTTGCGCTGACTGTATACCATTGCATCCGGGTCGATGGAGCGTACAGGATAGTTGTTGATCCGGGGTATCTCAGTCAACTATCTCAAATGATGAGCGGAAGGACAGATGTGTGTCGGCCACGGCGTAAGATTCCAGAATTTGAATTTGACACAAAGGAACACCGCATCCATCCTGAAGGCCCCAGCCGAAGTGCTGGTGCTCTGGGAGCGGGATCTCTATCAAATCTGATACCAGTGTCGAGATCAGCGCTTCAGGTGGTATGAAAGACATGCGACGAATGATGCTGTGGTGTTCTATGAAGAAGAAGCCAGAGTAGACCGGTGAATGACCTCCAACTTGTCGTACGAGT
The DNA here is from genome assembly GCA_038092915.1 of Boletus pseudopeckii. Classification (NCBI taxonomy): domain Eukaryota; kingdom Fungi; phylum Basidiomycota; class Agaricomycetes; order Boletales; family Boletaceae; genus Boletus; species Boletus pseudopeckii. Next base: position 21,618 of record JBBPRH010000102.1, read on the forward strand.
CGACACATCCAGCTCGAACTTGGATTGATTAGCGGTGCAAGTTATTATGAGGTTCCAATGTCTTGATCCTATCATTTATCACCAGGAAGCGTGAAAATGTTGCTCGCGCGCTTCATCGCTGACATTATCGAGAAAAGAAGCGGCACCGCGGTCGTGGCTGCGCTGTATCTCAGACTGGCGCTGTGTCAGTGTCGGGTTCGTATCTTCTTCTTCAAGCACTCCCAATTCTGCAGAACGATGTGGATTGGCCATCGCTGGTCCGTCAAAGCCGGAATAATGCACAGGCACCGACATCCAGCTAACAAAGTACTCACCACTGATGCAGACGCTCCAACTTGAAATAACTTGAAGGTCCAGGGGTAGCGCATGGGCAATCCTGTTTAGCACACACAAGCCACGTCGTGGCCTCGCTGGGATATCATGGAGCTGCTCGACTCCGCATGGGCCCGGGGAACTGGGTAGCGTGCTCGAGGTAGGGTCTCAGAGATATATTTTTGGTGTAGGCAGGAATAGGTCTAGTAAGAGACCATGGGTGCCTCACCAAATTGCTGCCAAGGGTGGAGGCTCGCGCTCGTCGAGAACTAGCGTCGTCGAGCGTCGGGCGCGAGCGTGTTGTGAGTGAGCTTGGCAGCCATGTAGCCGAGGGAGACCCCGGGATTCCTCGCGGGGAACCCCTCTGAGAGTGGCCCTCACTTACAAGACTTACAGCACAGCATGTAACTGAAGGCGCTTATCGATACTTCGACTAGGTCGCCACTCCCCCTCCAAAGGTGCCTGCATGCTTCCCTCCTCCTTGTATTGTTTTCTGATCACTGCTGGGATTACAGCCAACTTCTAAACATGTCCAACGAGGTAATTCCAAGGTACAAAAAGCTCCCCAGTGGCTCCTTGTTCCCACTCGAGGTCCCAGAGGATGCTGAGATCGAAACCCGAGCCGGGACGACATATCGCGCAGTTAAGTCGGGGTCCAAGGTGAATATCGAATGGCAAGACAGTACGGATCAGACTCGTCAAGGAATTCTCACACCGATTCCGGCTCGTTATGAGCGTCTGGTCCGCCGTTTCCTATGGCGTGGGGATGTCCTGGCGGCATTGCTGTTCTGCCACCAGAGTGAAGAATTGATCACGTCGGAGATGAGGGAGGGTATCAAGTCGAACCTCGTTTATTTCTTTAACGTCCTGGACTTCTGTCGGCCAGCGTTCAGGGAGGCAGCAGCGACGAACGAGGATGTCGAGATCAGTTTTTTTGACATTTATATGGTAGAAGAATGCTTTGTTGGGAGGCATGATCCCAGTGCAGTGATATTGTGGCAACGGGCTCATCCGGAAACGAATCTGCGCACAACAGATGCCTTCACACTTGGTGAGTGAGACTTCCCTCTTTTTCATTCGTGTGACGGCTGCCGCTCATCTCCAGGAATAATAAAATAGATTGGGAATATGCAAAGGTACACTTTGGACAGGACTGGGACGGGAAAACGTCCAAATGGAATATCAGGACTGCATCTACCACCAAGCTTATACAGGATGGAATAAACATCTTCCGGGAGTGGTTCGAACATCCGTATGCACAATTCGAACAAGGCCCCGATGACGACGAGCCAGAGCGTATCTATGCCGGAGGTAAGTACAACGTCAATCTATGGCCTTTCTATGTAACCTAATACCCTTCAAAAGATGTCCTTGCTGATCTCCCTGATTGCGATTCGGATGTAAAAGAAGAAGACGAGGATGGCGATTTGCATGTAAAAGAAGAGGATAACGATAACGATTTGCATGTAAAAGAAGAAGAGGAATAGGCCCATCTGATTTTGTAAGCTTGACCGCCCGATCGCGCAACCGTTGCGCAACCACTTGCTGAGCGCTGAGCGCTGAATATTATGTTATATTTCACTGCACACAAATACCTCTACAACTGTGCGATATGATCATACTAGTAAGAACAATATGAAAGTACAAACGGGAACATTATGTCCGATCCTAAGGGAATGAGAGGCTTTGAGGTACCTGTGTTCCCGGTGGCTGCTCGAAAAACTCTACCAACACCCCGCTCTGGCGTAGAGAGGGAAATATTAGCTGTTTACGCCATGCACGGCTTTCGGGAACACATTCGGCGTGTGATCGGAACTGCCAACCGCTTCCTCTCCTTTCGTAGCAGCACAAATTCCCGCATTGCTACGACGGCGATGCATCAGGATTTGTGGGAATTCGTCCCAATGATACGAAGCAATAGGACAATATCAGACAAGAGCCTCGCGTACCTTTTGGACACCCAAATTCGTAGTGCCGGTGCCCTGGGTAGCGGGATCCCTATGAAACCCGATACCAGTGTCGAGATCAGCGCTTCAGGTGGTATGAAAGACATGCGACGAATGATGCTGTGGTGTTCTATGAAGAAGTCAGAGTAGAGCAGTGAATGTCATCCAAATCTTACGAGTCGACACTTGCATGCCATCCAGCTCGAACCTGGATTGGTCAGCGATGCGAGTTGCTATGTCTTGATCCTATCATTCAAATCACCAGGAAGCGTGAAAGTGTTGCTTGCACGCTGCAAAAGAAGCGGCACCGGTCGCAGTGGCTGCGCTTATCTGAGACTGGCGCTGTGCCAATGTCGGGTTCGTATCTTCTTCTTCACTGGCAAGCACTGCCAATTCTATCGTCGCAGTCTGCAGAACAATGTGGATTGGCCATCGCCACTTGTTTTTCCCCCATGATCGCTCCATAATCTGTGAGGTTCGAGCACGTTGGTGGCACCATAGAACTTCAATGATGCGCTGCAAAGCCGCGGTTAGGCTATCCCCCATTCTTGCGATCATTACATGCTCCATGATGGGCCGGCAGATAGGAGAACATACGCCTTGGAAATTTCTTTGTGTTCGCCATTGAGGCAGGGCATTGTCATCGTCCATGTTGCTTTTGATTATGTTTGTTTCCGCGGATGGGAAGCGCGACTTTCATTACGGACGTCTTTTTCCTGCCCCCAAGCACGTGTCTGACTCGTGTGTCCACCACGGGCGCCTCCCAGGAGCGCCTGTTGCTTTCTGGCGCCAGCCAGCTCGATGACCTACGTTGCATTCCACAGCGAACCTTGCCATGTCGCTCAGTGCTTGTTTGCAACCAAACTGAGGACGATACATCCAGGTCGCGGTTCGGCACGTGCCACGCCCACCTGCTCGCCACTATTTCGGATAGGCCGCCATGCTTCTTGCGCATGTCCGCGCAAGCTGGATCGCATCCAGTCCGTATTATTGCAATCAAGTCTGTTCTTTCCCTTAATTTCACCTGGCATGCTCCTAGCTGACGTGATCTTCAGGCGGTTTCAAGCTTCCGGTGCCCGGAAACCACGTACAAGTGGCAGCGGGGAGGTTGCACGAACTGGTATCTCATGATCCCCACAGGGCCCACACACCCTCGAAGCGTGGCAGGGAATGGACCGTGACGTTTGCCATGCGACCCGTCATCGCCCTTGGTCGCTTCGCTAAGTAGCTTGGCGATGCCCGCCTCATGGCGGGAGATATCAAAACCCTCGAATGATACCGACTTTTCCAACCCACCCTCTTCCTTGGTGCTCGTGTCAGTCTTTGGATACTACTCTCCGGCAATACTCACTGTCATATTTCGCTGACGTTTGACGATTCGACAAATGGTACCCAAAGTTCTCGGTGTGCTCATCCTCGCAAGTAATGGGGATCGTTCAGAGTTCTCCCAAGACCCCTACAACTATGCACCGTCCTTCACCGAATCCACTCCCCTCGGTGCCGTGCGTGTGACCATTCACTCTTCCTTGACGAAGCATGCTGACATGTCGCTATGACAGGCCGAGTCGTTCCAGCTTGGCTCTTATCTCAAGTCTACTTACCTAGACTCGTCTTCGCCTCTCCACATCCGTGACATGCCTCTGGACCCGTCCCACCCCATACCGCCCAATAAAGTCAACGTCCACGCAAAGTCAGGCGGTGAGAGTGCGGCGATCTTTGACTCCGGTATCGCGTTGTTACAGGGGATGTTCCCACCGACGCTGCATAACAAAATCGCACTCGCCAACGGATCTGCCGTCATATCCCCGCTCGGAGGCTATCAATATGTCCCCGTCGAGATGGCCACAGTAGGAGACGATCGTGTGCTCGAGCCTTGGACCGACTGCAAGGTCCGCGTGTCGCTCACCATTTCACGTGGCCGTCATATTAACCGCGTGTCCAGGCTTTCAAAAAACACGTTTCCGAGGTTTACGCTTCGGAGGAGTTCATGCAGGCTGCCAAGGACGCGGAGCACTTCTTCGAATCGGTCCATGACTACATGTTTGGTAGACCTACGTCGCTTATCGATATGGTACGCTTCAGAGTTGCCTTGGCTTGTGTCAGCTTCTGACTCCCTCCTCTCATTGTAGTGGAATGTTTGTAGACGTTTTCATTCTACGCTTTCATTTCTGATTGCGTGTGGCACAGGTATATGATTACATCAACACGCAACTTATCCACAACCAGACCTTTGCATTCCGACTTCCACCGACATTGATCGAGCAAGCACGCGGTTGGGTGAACTACAAGGAAACTGCGGTCTTCACCGACAAAGATCTTGGAGGCATAGGGAACCGTGAGTCGTTGTAATTTCCGAAGTGGTCAGAACACGTGACACGCTTTTCAGTCGCCGGAAGAGCCATCCTCTCCCCAATTACCAAGTCCCTCGAACGGATTGCTTTCGACGATGACCCGCTCCGAGTCTTGCTCATCGAGACCAGTTATCAACCTTTCATCTCTCTCTTTTCCATGTTGAACGCACAGGGCGACAACGGGCAACTCTTTGGGCTTCGTGCGTATACTCATGTCAGTCGTCTTACCTGTGCTTGTTGACGTAACGTACAGCCAACTACGCTTCCGCTTTGGCGTTTGAGGTTCTCCGTGGTCCCGCTCCCGAGTTCCGTGACTTTGTTCGTCTCAAATACAAGAACGGTACTAACGATGACGAGTTCCAAACTCTGCACATCTTTGGGCACCCCGAAAAGGAAGTCCCAGTGACCGAGTTTATCTACCGATTGGAGGTTCGTCAGGCCATACAGGGTCGTGGACGATGCTTTACTCACGCTCACACCCACACAGCACCACGTGGTTCCGCAGGACAAGTGGGCTTCTACGTGCTCGACAAGCTGGTTCCCATTCGGGTATGACGCTGCGATCGCAAACGAGGGTGCCTTTACGCCGTTCCGGCTCGGGCTCGTTTCTCTGCTTGCCTTTGGTGTGTTTGCGTTTGCGGTATACCGAAAGTACACACAGACGAAGCGCACGAAGCGGTATGAGGCTATGAGGGAAGACGAGGTTCGAGTGTCCATGCGTTCCACGATCAATCTAGGACGCTTACACGGCCTTTTCCAGGCCCAAGACTTTTTCGTCAACGAAAAGTCCCGCTTGCTTCCCTGAGGTATGGCTGGTTGTTCGTAGACGACCTTTTCCTTTCTTTTCTTGTGCATGTAATCTACCCTCATAACATCCGACTGTTCATGACTGGCATTGATACTATCCTTTTTTTTACATCCTCTTTCCTTCTTCTCATTGCTTGACGTCGTCGTCGTTGGGCGTATGCACATATCACATATAGTACTGAGTACTTGCATGCTTGTAGTAGGTAGATCTCCTAAACTTATGAAAAGCAGGGTTTGCACTTTTGCTTGTGTGACGAATACCTTTGGATAGCTTTTGTCAACAAACGTTTCTCTACCACGAGTATGACCGCGGCGCAGGTGGCAAGTTCGACTTCAAGTTTTCAGTAATGCACAAAATGGCAAAGACTCATCCTCTGAATTGGAACAGATCATGATGTCCTCGTGGGTTGCGACCGGAACTGAACTGCAGATCCTGCGCACAACAACGGGCGGGACCTGTCCCCGATGAGAGCCTTTGGGTCCTGCCAGCATGAGGCCGTTCCATTGTTGATCGTATAAACTACGACATTCTTGTCATGCGCGTCCAAGTTGTATCATACGTACCGTGATGTTGCTCGAACCTCGAATCTGTTCGTAGTCGCAGGTCACATTTTGTCAAGATGAGTCGTTTGCCGCCCCCCAGGCTGTAGCTTACTGTATACCGCGAAGCAAACCCGCTTTCAATCCAGTGCGAGATGAATCGTGGAAAAATGTTGCATGTTCCGAGTTGGCAGTCGAGGAGGATCCGGAACTTTTCTGAGTTTAAACCTCTTGCGAAGAGACTCATCATAATCTCTAATGTTTTTATTTTTATTTTGTTTATTTTAGAATCTCGGAGCCGTTGATCCACAGCGGCGCCTGCTAAATTGGAGGTGGTCAAGACTCGGATGGGTATCTCAATATCACGAAACCGTGGTGGCGCATTGGCAAGTTACTTTAGAATCCGTATCCTCTCTAGCGGCGTATTAGGCGTGCCACATCATTGCCATTCCAAAACACAAGGTGAGTTCCCAAACGTATTCCTGATGCTCATCGCGAGACGTGATAGTTTAGCATCTGGTCCCTTCGAGCTACATTGTACCACTCGATTGGAGCTCGTGAAAATACTTGACGCCACCGCCGCTAGTCGAGGAACGGCAGTGCTGCGACTTGGCTGCGACTCGTTCTGTGGCGGGTCGACATCAACCTATTCTTTGACCAATGCGATCCCAGTCCACATGAGGTGGGCACTTTGACCACTGTATGAGGTGCTGTCCACTGTGACGCTCCCAGCGCCACTTCCGTGGCAAGAGAACCGAGATAAAATTGAATTTCCCCTCTACCCATTTCCCGAGGTCACCTCCGCGGGGGGACGTTGATGGACTTTACGTGTCCCAAGCTTCCGTGCAGAGTTTGCTCCCAACAAAACCTCTCAAAGGGAGACAGATCTTCCTGTCAATGCCACACACTGGCGCACGGCGCAATTTGAAGTGCGAGATGTCATCTTTCCAGCGCATGTGCATCGATCATGATCCACCTCCAGCTCGTCCTCCTGCCCCGCGGAGATGCAAAATTGTTTCGTCAGCGGAGGGGGGGAAGGTCTATAAAAGCCAGCTCGAGCAATCGATCCTGTTCCCCAGTCTATCGCAAGCAATTGCACAGGCAAGTACATCCTCCGCGCCTACTCCCAGTCCGCTGAATTGTGTTTGTTCGACTCAGGCTTTTTGACAAGTTCGTTATTCAAACCTTTGTACTCTTGCAATCATGTCCGCCACTGAAAGTATGCACGTCTCTGCTGTCGTGCCCGCGCGATGCATTCCTGACATATGACCCAGTCATCAACTCACTCGGTGTCGAGGTTGACCGCGACCTTGTTGCCGAGCTCGACGAGCATTTGGCTGCTGCCGACGAAGTCCATTCCTTGGAGCATGCGACTGCTATGGCTACTACGAAGCTTGCGCTTGTGGGTGGTGGTAGCACTATCTACGCCAAGTCTCTCCGGGTCCTTCTGGTAGCGGCCCATGCACCAAGAAAGGGACTGGTGCATTCGCAAGCTCCAAGTCAGCTTCCGGTCTCTCCGGTAACTACAAGCTCGAGGTCGGCCGTATCACGGTCAAGCTGTACCAGGGAAGTAAGCTGATCTGGTCTGGGAACGGTGTGCAGAAGGGGCTCAGCGGGACCTGGGACGTCAAGTTCTAAGCCTTTGTGGTGCAAGAGATCCGTATGAATGCATGTGTCAGTTGTCGTAGGATAATTCGAGAGTCGTGAGCGTGGACGGGTCCAATTGAATTGAGGAGTAGCTGTGGCGGCAAGTTGGCACTGTTAAGCTTGGTACCAAGTCTGATCACATGGTTCACCTTCATTACATTGACTCCTTCAAGCTGGAGGAGTCACGGTGGGTTCCATACTAAGTATGTTTGTTCTTATTCTTGTACACCGTTACGGTGTCGTTTTCCCATGCAGAACGCGGACTTGCTCCATTCCGATCGCCTTCTAGTACTATTTCTTGCTGTCCGGTAACGACACGTGAGCGTGGCCGAAGTTAACGGAACTTTGGGACATTCGCGTTACCGGGGGCATAGGCGGAAATATCTGCCTGACAATCAACTCGAAGTTGCTTCGCCATATATTTTGACAAAGGTGAGCATAAACCGAGTTGCATGCACCATGGACTTCGTACTATTTATCTTGGTTGCTTACTCACTACGACTCGTTCTCTTTCAAGTGTTTTAGCTGTGTCCAAGCCCACAGGCTAGCCGAATTACTAGGACCCTTGACGGGCACCCACCAAGGATTTTCTCGTTTCCGTGCAGTACTACGCCCGAAGTAGCGAGCGAGGATTCCTCTCCTCGCCCGGGCCATCCCCAAGCAGGATGTAATCAAAACTTGCATAGGGAAGAATTTTGTCCCTCCACAACCATAATTTGCCCCTCCCCTCCCCGGTGACTGGTGACCTCGTAGTACCAGGTTCTTCAAGTCTGTAACCCTCTGCCCATTCCCGTAATACTCTGCCAATTTCCAGACGCCACTTCCGGACCCCAAGCATTCGACAGAGCTTGCTCCCAATCAAACCTCTAAAAGGCAGGCAGATTTTTTCGGTGTCATGCCATTCAAACGTCAGCGCGTCAAATTTTCAGCGCATTTGCATCGATCGCCATTCACGCGTTTCCAGCTCACTTTCCTACCCGGCGGAGATACGGATAAGAAATCCTTTCGTCAGTGGAGGGGGGGAACGGTCCATAAAAGCCAGCCCAAGTACTCATTTCTGTTCCCCAGTCCATCGCAAGCAACTGCACAACTAAGTACATCATCCGTGCCTAGTAACTCTCAGTCCGCTGAATCGCGTTTGTTCGACTTCAGGCTCCTTGACGAATTCGTCATTCGAAACTTTGTACTTTGTGATCATGTCCGCCGAGGAAAGTACGCACCTCTCTGCTGTCGTGCCCGCGCGATTCATTCCTGACATACGACCCAGTCCTCAACTCACTTGGTATCGATCTCGACCCCGAACTTATTATCGGGCTCGACGAGCAATTGACTGCTGTCGACGAAATCCAAACGTCGGAGGGTGAACCTACTTCTGCTCCGAAGCTCGCGCTCGTGGATACTGGCAGCACCATCTACGCCAGGTTCTCTCCCGATCCTTCTGGTAGTGGTGCATGCACAAAGAAATGGACTGGTGTATTCACAAGGCCCCAAGCCACCTTCCAGCCTCACCAGTAACTATAAACTCGAAGTCGCACGTGTTTCGGTCAAGTTGTACCAGGAAAGTAACCTGATCTGGTCTGGGAGCGGTTTGTAGAGGGGGCTCACTGGCACCTGGGACGTCAAGTTCTAAGCCTTGGGTGGAAAAGATCTGTATGAATACATATCAGTTGTCGTAGGATGATTCGAGAGTGCCGTGTTGTGAAGTGATTTGTAGTATTAGCAAGTAGCTGTGGCAGCACGTTGCCGGCAAACAAACTTACAGAAAGGCTCCAAGTCGCGTGGTTCACCTCCCTTACATGCTGTAGACCCTCGAGGCGGGTATATCAAAATCCAGGTGAGAGCGCGGTCAATTCTCGCTCGCCTAGCTTTTCAAAGTCTAGTTCGGAAATGCGGCCATCAGTGTTGACGAGGCGATGGTGTGGACGCTGAGACGTATCGATGCTGCCCTTGTCATACTAACCGTCCTCTCTTTAATATGTCTCCAAAACCGTCGGTCAGCCATGTCTAATCATGGGAGATGGAGGAGAGTCGGGCATCGCCACCGGTAATCCACACGACCCCCGAAGGTATTCAAGTAAAAACCTGTACTGCGGCTCGGAAGGGACCTGAAGGCTGCATACTTGCCATCAAGGATCCCGTTGAAGTATGCTTTGAGACAGGCTACATGTTATTGGTTGCGTTAATTTGGTTTTGAAACCTTGCGATTGGCATATCTAGAAGCGGAACGACGTACTCACCATAGTATAAGCGTAGGCAAGGCACGTCTTCCATAATTCATAACACCCATACCCATGCTGACAAGGGGAGATCCTGAGACGACGAACTAGGGCATTAGTAGGGGATGCACCAAGATGGCAATCAGAGAAGCACGGTGTTATTATTGTGGAAGAACAAACAACCCACTTGCATTGACCCTCTGGTCCGTTCAGGAGGAGTAAGCCAATGGGAAGTGCTTTTCGCAAGGATGCAACATATGCTTATTCTACGATACTTTGATCTCCACCCGTTGCAGCACGGATAGCATCGTTCTTTCTCTTCACATTTTCTCGCCTCAGATACTCCCGAATGTCCTGTGGTAAGGTCGGTACACCATTGTACGTGCTTGGCACAGGCTCGCCGAACCCCTCAAATACCTGAAAAGCGGCGCAAGTTGAGCTGCTAAAGTAAATATCCAGATCAGCGGGACATACCGGCACTACGCCTGTCCACACCCTCTTGACAAGCTCTCCGTCCTCTACATCTGATCGCTCATCATGCGGTCCGTCTGCTCTTACCTTGGCGCTTGCGCTCACGATGCGCACTTTGAGGATCCGTGTGCTCTGCATCTCTGCACTCGTGGGCGGGGTCCGGGAGGTTTCCCACCGTTTGGGTAAGACGCCGTTGGTGATGAGGGTCATCGCCCAGAGCTTCTCGTCGACGTCCAGGACAACGGTAGCAGTGCCTTGGAGGACGGCCGAGCGATAGTTGTAGCTGTGTGAGAAAGGGCTTAGGGAGAGCACGAGGCCATCGACATGGGTCGCTGCGATGCACACGGGTAGTCCATCCGATTCGCCTGCGTCCGAGGCGGAGGCGGTGGACGACATCTTCATGAGACGGCTGGATACGTAACCTAGAGAATGTTCGAGACGATCAACACTTGCGGGTTTTTCAGCATGGAGAGATATGCGTGGCGCTCTCACCGTGCAGATAACATACAGGCGCGTCATCGCCACCTTCGGGATAGACACCCATCTTGCCGATCATGGGTAATATGATTGGCATACGCTCGTCGGGATCGTCATAGCTACCAGAGGGTGAAGGTGGAAGGAAGGAGACATGCACGACGGATGCAGCGTTGACGATGCCATGGACAGTTTCGTAGTCGTATGCCGCTGTCATCAAAGAGTGTATTTAGTTGGCATTGGTCGGCTACACTGCCGTATTTCGAGCAGGTCCAAAGATCTCACCTCGTTTGTTCAACCTGTTCACGGTGTTCCTCCGTTCTTTGGGATAGCTATTCATGTTGAACGTAGATAGGTAGTCGGACCTGGAACTTGGACTTTATATAGCATGATGCGAATGATTCGACGTGAGTCATACTGCCTTTCGCCAGCGCTAGACAACATGCATCAGATCCCTACCATATCCGACGGCGGTAAACACTGGATGATCAGTTGAACAAAACTAGGCCACCTTCAATACACATATTGGTGTATACAGGAATTTGGGGTGCAAACTTGTTCGACGACGTAGTAAGTTAACAGCCAACTCCGCTTGAAATAGCCTAGTTTACTATGTAAGCATTATCGGGGCTATGTACATACCAAACCTCTACGCTTTCGGTTTCCCCGTGAATCTCCCTACCTGAACATGTACACTGATAGTAGTATCAAAAGTGAGCCAAAAGGAATTCAATTGACTGTGTCCTCGCCCTCACCACAGAACAGTGGGATATAGCAGCTTGCCGTTCATGATGGGCTGTATGACTTCATACTCCAAGCTTCAGGTATCTTTACATTGCTACGCTAAAAAATAACACAGCCATTGAATAAGTATTGTCGCCCCATCCACCGCACCACCCATTCTAGATCGCTCATCGCCTTCACGCTGACACCGAACTGTTATAGTACACGACCGATAAACTTGAACGACGTCTTACCACCCCTCACTCTAACTCTCGCTCTCACTCCGGATCGTTGACATGCGTCTCGTATTCAGTACCGCCAGCCACTGGAACACAGACATCTCTGACGAGCAAGGGTACATTTATTACACCATCTCCACACCCTCCCCGTACAACAAACCTGTGATCATCCATCACCAAGTACATTTGGAGCGGTTCGAGTGGTCTCCCTGAGACGACGAGTGGCATTGAGTGGCACCGCATGAAAGAGACGGTGTTTCGCTTCAATGAGAAGGTGACACCTGCGAACGTGATGTTCTCAACGCGCACTTGGAGCACGTACGTGATTCCTGACTTTTCGACGAGGTGACTGACTGGTATTGGCGACTCGGATCGTGGGTCGGGGAAACGTTGAACACTGCCAGTGGTCGGTATTTCGTGGGTCCTGATCAGCACACTTACAAGTGGAAGCTCCAGCCATACGAACCGTACTGTTGGATATGTCCTTGTTCTGGTTTACTGCGGGGTCGAATAAAATGACGAACGATGGGTTTGGACGCGTCTTATTACCAGATGAAGCGTGACGAGTCGAACGTCGAGCTCGTGCGGTTCTACAAGAAAAATAAAACCGTTGCATCCGGCCTACCTCGAGGTCTCTCCGAGGTGGTTAGGATATTGGATCACATCATCCTCACATTTGTCTATGTTGAGTACTAGTCGTTGCGACAGGCGCGAGAGCAGTGTGAGAGGATGCCACGCGCAGGGTAGGGGCTCCATTCGGCCTTCCCCCCATCCGTAGCAATGAACGCGTCATAGATAATGCGTTTTCCATTTTCGACGCGTTTGCTGGCTTTCGAGAATAATGTCACGGTTTCGGAGTGATAGCAGGTGGCCTTTCAACTAGGTCCTGCCTGTTGAGACGAACATCATCGTAAACACGAACCACTAGCAGAAGCTGTCCGACTCGGACGTAGACACTTATATCCACGCGACCTTATTGTCTTGACCATGCATCCTATCTCTCAACCGTGGATGCATACGTGCATGACATGCAGTTTTATGCAGTCCAGATACTTGATCATGATGTGTTTGGCTGGTCATTGGCCCCACCGCTCTGCCCGTTTACCACACTGTGAGCCGTTTCGACGACTCGGACTAGTACTGTCTCTATTCACTCTGTACACAAATTTTCTTTCTTTTGACAGGGAACATATTTACTTGATAATGTACTTACTATTAGTGCTCGACTTACAACAGCTCACGACCAACTTTGGACGGATCGAGGATACCGTAGCAGGACGAGATGTCTGTGCAAACTTGTACACTTGGCGGTTGAATTATGTAGATGAGTTCTTCTGGTGCTCCTTTCTGTCTTGTACTGTACTTACACTAGTACAGACGAGAACGAAAACCGCCGGTACGTATGAGTGCGTTTCAATAAAGTGGATTTCCTGATAGGCTGTGAGTCACAGCCTGTACATGTGCTGCGCCGCGGGCCAACATGACACTGACACCGAAGAACAAAGAGCTACTTGTTCGCCGAAGTTGGACCGGGTAACTCCAAGCCAGAAATTCTTTAGGCATCCTCATCGCATTTGGGAAGCTAAGCATGCTGCGCCCTTCATTATTTTTTGATGTGCACTGCCGCGTATCGCCTTTGATCGATCAGACCGAAATTCGAATCCATACACATAAAGTCTTGATGTCTGCTGTATAAGACTCACCAACCGAAAAGGCTGAAGGACGTCTTACTTCCCCTCCCCCCCTCTCACTCTCAATCACCGACATGCGCCTCACATTCAGCACCACCAGCTACATGAACACGGATATCTCTGACGAGCGAGGGTACCTTCAGTACACCATCTCCACACCGTCCGCGTTCAATAAAGTGACCACCATCACCAAGTATAACTGGAATGGTTCGAGTGGTGTCCCTGAGACGATGGGTGTCATTGAGTGGCATCGCATGAAAGAGACGGTGTTTCGCTTCGATGGGAAGGTGACACCTGCGAACGTGATGCTCCAAAAGCGCTCGTGGAGCAGGTACGTTGATCCTGATGTTTCGACGAGATGATGCGCCGTTGACAGATATTACCGGGAAACGTTGAACGCTGCGCAGTGGTCGGTATTTCGTTGGTCCTGATCAGCGTACATACAAGTGGAAGCTCCAAGGGTCGTACTGTTGGGTATGTCCTCTTCTGGTTTACTGAGGTGTCGAATGAGATAACGAACGATACATTTGGATGCGTCTTATGAACAGATGAAGCGTGCCGAGTCGAATGTCGAGCTCGTCCGGTTCCACAAGAAAAATCTTGGGATGATGAAACCATTGCATCCGGCCTACCTTGATGTCTCTACCGAGGTGGTTCGGATGTTGGATCACATTATCCTCACATTTGTCTATGTTGAGTCGCTGCGGCAGAAGCGGCACAGACAAGTCGGAGGGGCACCTGTGATGCCCCCCCCACCCTCATGCTAACAAAGTGTCTCGGTATACATTAGGCAACATTTTCATGTACTTACTTGACCTGCGTATGCAGGCTTCGTATGCAGGTTTGTTTGTAACGTTGTCGCTTGGTGAATGCCCTCCAGCCATTTGAAAGCGTTGACTGGAAGGCTGCTGACGGCAAAGATGATTGGACGAATAGTTCCTATAACATTCCTAACGAGAAAGAAATAACGCATTTTTTTCGTGGTCCCGAGCTTGATGTTGTTTTGTGAGGACCGCGATGCCCCTACATATTTGCCTGGCACGTGGTATACCAATGGTATCCCGAGGATCCAGACGATGTGGCCACACTTCTCGTCCAATCACCCGCTCAAAACTTCCCTCCAAAGGTCCACCCATAGCCACTTTTCAATCCACCGCCCTCAGCCGCACTACAATCCGCACTGCTGCCCGCGGCGTAAATCCAAACGAGAACGATGCCAACGCGGCGACCCAAGGCAAGCGGAAGTGTAGCGCACACTCGCTCGCATGTGAACAACTTGAAGACCAAGACCGCGCTTGCGCCAAAGGCAGTGATGGGTAAAGACAATGACCTTAGACCTAGGCAAGGTTCGACGGTCTCGTGATCAAATTAACTTCTGTTTCCGTTGGCAACCGCAACTCGGCATACTTCCAAGGCCACCTAGGCTCGTCGTTCTTCGAGAGCTTTCGTGACCTTACCTTTGTGTCCTTTCGTGAGTAACACTCGTTTCCAGCTTCTCTGTACCATTATATATAGGGAATAAAAGGATCCTTCGCTTCGTCACAGTTATCACCTATACCTTGTGCACCGTATGTTCCAGCTCCCTCGAATCATGATATTTGCTCTCCCAGCCAGCGTCAGCGCTACAAACACCGATTCTATATCGCGATGCCCATGGGGTTATACGAGTATGCAATCGCCAAGAGGACGATATCTAGGCCGGATACTGAACTGCAGGGTAGAACTCTCACGTGGATTTTTCATTCACTGGCAACGGCTACAATGGGACTCTGATCGATTGACTGATCAATGTATCGAAAGCTGGCAGAATGTCTGTCGAGTGTGTTCGTGTTCGTGCTCGTGAGTTGAAATTTATCAAACAGCTGGATCGGATGGCGTCGGTTGAAAACAACTTCATTGCGAGTCATCGAAACGACTTCCTCTGCGTTCTCATGGATGGAGGATTGGGTAGACATTCCTACGAGATTGGTTTAGGCTCTCCGTCCCCTACTGCCACGATCATGACTACCATGGACAGGGAGGTCCGAATCAGGCATCGATATTCGATCTCAGCAAGACCCTCCTTTCTCCTTGATGCGTGCACTTGGGAGCAGACTTTACCTTGTCGGAGAAGTAGAAAGATACCGTACGGATGTACAACCCCAATGTGCACCCGCTCTCCGAGTTTGAATGACACTCAAATGTTGCAGCTTGGCTGACTTTACTGTGATCCTGCGTCCAAAGCCTATCTTAATGGATGAATGAGACATGGACGAGTACACGGACCCATGGATTGATCCTGCGCGTGGTGGGAACAGGGCGACTCTCCAATGCCTGAGATTGTGATTATGTTATACAAGCAGTGTATGGGCGATTAATGCATCCGTGATACATCACTAGCATCACTGGTCGGGACGGAGAAGCTACCTCTGATTCTGATTCAGAAGACTGATACGGCCACCACATATTTGCTGGCGGCTATTGGTATAACATATGACTTTCCCTACCACTGGTGACCTCGGGTTGAGTGCGGGCGTGGAAAAAGCACTGTTGGGGGTTAACGTTGATACTCCAATAGGCGACAACGGTGCCACATCCGGCGCTTTTGATCTAGAGTAGTGCCTTGAAATGAACGAACGGTAGACAAGTGATTTACAGATTTTCATTGGTACCATGCCTTCAACTGAGGCTTCAAGAGGCCATAGTGCGTAGACGATCATGATCCTAAATCAAAACATGTTCCTGGCAGTTGAGAAAAATTAACTGGGTGGTTAGTGTGTCTGCAAATACTCGAGAGCAAGATAGGTGGGAGAACGTGACAGTGACAAATTGGAACGAGAGAGGGGGAAACCGCGACGTACACACTGAAATAAATGCCATCTCTCACGAGTTGTTCCATGTACCGGTTAGGCTGCCATTTCTTTCTCGCTTTGTACATGGCAATTGACTGCTTCAATGTTTGAGTGACAGCAAGAATCAAAAGTAGGGCAGAATCACCGACGACACGCTGCTGCCCTTCTTTCGTTCGTCGACGAATGAATCGTAGTCGCCTCTCCGTCCATCTTCGGAGTCTCTGCTGTCCACGGACTCCATCGGACTCGAGACTCGGTCTTTTTTGGTGCCTGTACTGCTCCCGGTCCCTGTCCAGGACCGAGCTTGAATATGTGGACGATATCGTGGGCAGAGCTGACGGCCAGTAGACTCCCCACGGCGTTGAACGACATGCTATAAATCCGAGCCTCTCGTGTACCCCTCGGAACTGCCACAGCCGCTCCGCACCCGGGATACTCCATACGCGAACGATGGTCCCTTTGTCGGATATTGTTGCGAGTGTGCCTGATGGCGAGATGGCCAACGCAGAGACTGGTGATTTATGTGCGTGGAAAACAGGAGGACTGCATCGCCAGTTGCTGGTTGCTGTGGTGCACTCGGAAGAGCCATTACATAAGACATTCACCTCTGAGGCAGTTCGACTCAGGAGCTTCTTGCCCCTAAGCATTTCACCACCGCCATGTCTACCACTCGAGTGTGGTATCTTCTTATCGATCACCAAACAAACGTTATCGGATGTCCCTGCAGAGTGGACGTGCCTCCCGATGCCGATGTCCAGGACTTGAAGCAGAACATTAAAGAAGACCAAGCGCTTGCCGACGTTGGTATTAACGAGCTCCACGCGTGGAAGTTACTCGATCCACCAGACCTCGAGCATCTCAAATTCGAAAACAATTTGAAGGCGTTCGTCATCAAAATCAGCCAGCACCTAGCGTCAGGCTCCATAGCCCAGAACGAGACCCAGGCGAGGCGACTCAGGAATGAATATGTGATTTCGAAACTTGGAGACTGGCCAAAACAGAAGCTTCATATTATTGTTCAGCTGCCTGGTGCGTGCGCTGTCCTGTGCCGTTCTACAATGTTAGTTGTCTCAGGCATTCCCCCTATTGTGCCATCACGGTATTCAATCGTATCAATTCCACCGCTTCTTGTCTTCTTGATGCTCGACATCGTGCGGTGGTCACATCATTTTTACAGATGACAACCAGCCACCCAAGGAGCCCTTAGAAAAGCTCAACACTGCCGTGGATCGACCTGAGCTCATAATCGAGCTTCCAAATTTTACGAGCTTGAATGATCTCAGCGAAGATGATTTGCACTCCAATAGTGTCAGACCTGTTGAATCATCACCGTTCCTCCAAAAGCTTTAGGAACATTTATCACGTAAGCGCTATATTGAAAAGGATGTACGTGCCGTGCCTCTCTGTTGCAGTCCACCTGATTTGTTCATTCCAGGAATTGTCCATTCACCTTCTTCCACAATCACTCCGAGATCCTTCAAACCGATATTTCGAGAGCCCCGTCCTAGTGGATACTAACACATTGGACTGTGACGAAAAATGAACTCGGCCACTATGTCAATATCTTCAGCAGTTCGGAGTTGTCAAAAAGAGCCACGTTCGAATGAAGAAAAGAACCTCAGGTACATGCCCTCTTGCTGAATTTCTTGGGAATAGTGGAGTCGTCTGGATCGGCTCTATCTGACTGGGGTTTGTCAGTGAATCAAATGTTTCACGTCATGTTTAGGTTGCCTAATCCTATGTTACAGCGGAACCCAAATCCCTTTTCACCTTGTGGTCAATCGACCCGGAGAAATTTTCAAGTACACTCCCCAACCTTACTTTCACATACGTATCCGGAACTTTCCGCACATCCTACTCGAAGTTACCTCCCAAAAAAATGAGAGTGATCGATACCGTATGCTTTTGCAGGCGTCCTGCCTTGCTCGATTATGCAACACGCTACGGGCCTCGAAGTTCGAAGAACCGGTTGTCATCATGGCAATATACATCGACAATTTATTGAGGGCTTTTCAGTATCTTGTGTATCAGCCTGTAACAACGTCCCCCGAGGTATCGTGTTCAATTAATGGACGGGATTAATGGTTAATACAGTATTATTTTTGAAGGTTCAATTTGTCACCAGAGAATTCGATTTGACAGCTCCCTTACCTGCGTTCGACTTCATCTTTCAAACTGTACAACTTCGTCTCTGCAGCCAAAGCTGACAATGACAATTTTGAAGGCCCCAGACGGCGGTTGGCAAGTGCGAAGCAATCGGTGGACAAAAAAGGTTATAAGATTGTTACTGAAGGTACAAAGCGAAAACATAGTGCCACCGAAAATTCCTCTAATACCTCTCGCCATCGACCCTCTTCTGGGGCGGCGCAAGACAGTTTCGGAAATCCATCAGTCCAGGAAGATCTTCTGACAGCAGGGTATACGCTCAGTGTGATCATCTCAAACGAACTCACGCCACTGACACCTGTAAGTCATAATTCACGCTGCTTTTACTCGGTCTGATAAGCGGTTCTCAAAAGCTCCCACCCACGGTGCATCGAGCGACCTCACGAAGTGGCGTTTCCGTCGTCCTCAAGATAATTCGTGACTCCAACGAGCGACGATTGTTAGAGTACCTTAACGATATCAAGGCGCCATTGAATCATACCATCCCTTTGCTTGGAGTCATCGACCTCAGTATTTGCAAAACGCTCGTCGTGTTGCCCTGGAAAATGCCCCTTGATGAGATCCTGCGATTTCATGGCCGTTCTGACGACGTCGAATGCTTGTGCACTCAATTCATTGAAGGCGTGGCCTTTCTGCATCAGCACAAGGTTGCGCACTGTGACATCAAGCCCGGGAACGTAGTCGTCGATACCGAATTGGAATCGAAAACGTCGCCGCGATTGTACATCATTGACTTTGACATCGCCCAGCGTGTCGAGAGCGAGGAAACAACGACAGAAGGTTGGTGTGGGACGCCATCGTGGGTCGCTCCAGAGCTTGGATCAAGAAACGGTCCCATCCAGCGGTACAGTCCAATCTTGGCTGATCGGTGGGCTTGCGGGCGGATGATCCAATATTTCGCAAAGTACATTCCCACTCATGTGAGCAAGCAACGTCTACTGGCACTCGCCCAACAGCTCAGTGCTAATCCTAGAGCAAGGCCACCATTGAACCAGCTACGAGCTATCGGTGGACCCACAAAGCGAAGATCAGCAAGAAGTCAGGGCGAGCCCGTACGGAAACGTGATCAGTGTGTTTTACCAAACTTTGTTTAAATCATCACGCCTGATTGATCCCAAGCCTATCCACGAGTGCGGACTCCATCGAATTCTAGTAGGTAGGATAAGTCCGAGTTACATAAGAGTCGAACGTCTTTGAGATGTACTAATCAGTACATGGAACGAATGTCGCGGTTTCCCCCTCTCTCGTTTCTATTTGTCACGGTAATGTTCTCCCATCCATCTTGCCTCCGACTATTTGCAGACACACTGACCACTCTGTTATATTCTTCTGAACTGCCAGGAACATGTTTTACACCATTGCTACTACCGTGGATGAAAACAGCACTCAGGCTACGGCGTCCTTCCTGTCCATGTTTTGTGGCATCGCGCTATGCCCCACGGTGGCTCGGTTCTTTTGACTCGCAATGGGTTGGGACAATACACCCGAGTCCGGTGTCAATCCCCTGCCAGCCACAGCCCGTGATGAGGCAGTCGTACAGCTCTTGCGCATTGATGATGGCATCATGTAGCATATGAATATGGCAGAAAACATGATCAGCGCTCAGCACAGTGCCATTGATCGCAGTATCGCCTTGGACTATATGAATAATATTGAAAAACGTAAGATGGGTGGAAGAATGTGATGGAAACTAAATAGTGACGGCGAGAGCGGGAGAAGCAAGATATGATACACAAGGAAATACAGTTTGTGTACTACGTGTTTTTGAATTAGCGGCTATTGATAATGCGGGCCAATGTCTAGCTAACTGCCCAGCGATGCAATGGGACGGGACAAGCCTGAATTACGTGTCGTGCTACTCCGGCATGGACCCTGCCATTTCTACCCTTGCTCTCTCCTACCCCTTGGACCTGTCGCGACGCAGCCCTACGGGCCGCCCCGCTCCAAAGGCTAGTACTAGAATGCACATGTGCTGTGTAGAAGATAAAACCGTTGGGGGAACCCAAGACTGAACACTGGCAACCTCCCTCCCTTCAACTTTCAATCTTTGTTTGTCATTAAGTCGTCATACATTGCAGTCTCTCTTGTACCTGCCATGTCCTCCGCCTTACAATCTGCTCTGGAGCTCCTACAAATGAATAACTATTTATCCCGTATGGTCGCTGATTTCGGCCAAGGATTACTAATCTTATAGATCAGGGCAGTTGTTGCTGTCGCTGTTGGCACATATGATTATTGTGGGTGATGCTCGTGTGCACACTTCCGTCTTGTTCTGAAGTGACCATTGCAATCTTACCACTACAGTCCTCACCTTTTCGAGAGAGGTGTGTTATTTGGCTCACCACATCTTAATGTCCGAGTCGCTGAATATTCAAAGATACAATATGTTTGGGTAACGAAGCAACAATAATTGAGTGAGCACTAGGCCCCTGACAATCCCACAGTGCCGGCCCTGGACCTGGGTCTCAACAATGTTTGTTCTAGTATGTATTAAAGGCTTGGAGTCCCGTCTATTGAAAATGATCGGAGGTCCTGATTGACATTTCTGTAGGTCCGCTATTTCGGTCTTACTTGGATGATGTACGTCTATTGTTGCTATGATGCATAGTGAACACAGATAACAGTCAATCCGTGCTTAAGTCTTGGTGAACTCGGTATGTTCGGAATTAAATTCATTTTAATTGAGCTGATCAATGATCATATGAATTCACAGCTGGTACTATCTTTATCCCTGGACCTGTTGAAGTTAGTGTTTCCGCCAGTGTTTTGTGCCTTGTCTCAGGTTTGTCATTAATGATCATCTTCCAATAGATGTATGCATGTAAATTGTGATTAATACTATATTGATAACAGTTCCATAGATGTAGGTGGATTGATTTATTGCCCTCTATGATGTTTGTATGAGACATGTCAACGGATATCCCAAAGGCACTGCAGTCATTCGGGTAACTCAGGCGGCAGGCCTAATATTTCTCAATACTGCTGATTGTGAGTTACTATTCTGCATGTTTCATTACCACTGACTGTAATTTCAATTACAGTAGTGATGATTTTGCGGGTCTATGCAATGTGGAATCGATCCAAAAGGATCCTTTGGCTTCTTCTGTTCATTCTTTTGCCACAGGTCATTGTCGACATCGTTTTTGTAGGGGCCTTCAATACCGGTACACATCTCTCAGGTATGTCCCGGATAAACTCTACATGTCACTCCGATCTCATTCAGGTTGCCCTTCATCTCCTGTCACCCTTTTCCCCAGTCACAACTGTCCAAATTCTGGATTTTTCTGTTTGCAGTGCCGTGAGCAGTACGCCATTCATAATCAATGTGTATTACAAGTTGCCACGATTTGTTCTCGGTGCCATGCTTTTGATTCTTGCTATCACTCAAACATTGAAGCAGTCAATTGCCATGTACAAAGCGACAAAGAAGTGGCAACTTAACCAGTACATGGAACGACTCGTGAAAGATGGCATTCTTTATTTCAGTGTGTATGTCGCGGTTTTCCCCTCTCTCGTTTCTATTTGTCACGGTCTCCCACCCATCTTGCTCTCGACTATTTGCAGACACACTAACCACTCGGTTATTTTATTCTGAACTGCCAGGAACATGTTTTACACCATTGCTACTACCGTGGATGAAAACAGCACTCAGACTACGGCGTTCTTCCTGTCCATGTTTTGTGGCATCGCGCTATGCCCTACGGTGGCTCGGTTCATCATCAGCGTGCGCGAGCTGTATGATCGTGACTCCCGCCGCGGATTGCAGGGGGTTGACACCGGGTTCGGTGTGCTGTCGCAACCCATTGGGAGTCAAAACGCGGTTTTGTCTGCAATTGCGTTCGCGGATGTCGCGTCGGGGCAGGATCAGGTCGTGGAGGGGGACGCGAACGAAGAAGAGGCGATTCGACTCGAACCGTTGGGAGATGATACGCATCGGGTTTGAAGGGGGAATTTAAGTAACTTGATGTGGGGATGTTGAACGCGAGCGCGTATTTATTTTACTTATCCGTACTTATGCCTCATCTTCTGAGCTGAATGTATGTATCATGTATCTCCCGACGTTGCACAATGTAGGCATTGCATAGAGGGAGTTTCTTTCTCCTCTATTTGGTTCTGTGCTGCGGACACCTACGGGAGGGCTTTGTCGAAACCAGCACGTCGTTCATCTTCCTCGAGGTCGCCTACAATGTTTCCACCGCGCGCGGCATCAATGTACGGGTCCATGTGAACCGTCTCTCATTCATTCGTCGTATTCTCAACAAGGTTCGGTTTGGACGCAGGATCACAATGAAGTCAGCGAAGTTGCAACATTTCGGTAACATACAATTGGGGTGTTGGGGGTGGCGCTGGCTCTCCTGGGTTAGTATGTGAGCTTGGGATGTATACACCATACCGAAAAATGCTGAGGAACGTGACGACAGGTTTGGCCAACAATCTCGGGTGGAAGGGTATAGCGGTGCTGCGGGCATGGCGATACAAATCGTGGCGGATATTTAGGGTAGCGCTGCGCCTTGCAATATTTATCGGGGCTCAGGGCGAGCAGCGTCAGATCGCATGTAGTGTGTTCAGATGGCCGCGGGTTAACGCAAAGAAAAAAGAGCAATAGGTTGACCCGAATGGAGAAATTAACCACCTATTGGAGATCGAAGAGCACTGCTCATCGTGCTGAAGGAGACGCGCGTAGCCTTTGTGAACGAAAGAGGGTATGCTTAATTGTAGCTAAGAGGCACAGAAAAAAAACAAGATGGATGCGTAGCATTGTTAACCCCAATGCTCGACCTTGACACCAGACCGATAAAACGCTACTCACCTTGGGATCCAATAAAAATAATGCTGTGGGTCAGCAAAAGATCCGACCGTCGAGCTGCCAGGCAGAGGAGGCTAGGCAACTCCGCAAGCTCCGACTCAGCGCGGATTGTTCATCCAGCACGCCTCTTCCTTGTGTATCTACATGCAGCTCGAACGCCCTTTTTTTCGTACACTTTCTAACTGCCTCATTTGACAATCACATCCCTCTCTTTGATTACGCGTAACAGCTGGATCCAGGACGTTCACATGGCCGCCGATGTTGCCTACCCGTCTCCAAGATTCCCCCCGCCGACGTGGCTTCATTCAACCTGGCGTCTTCCCAGGCACATATCCCACTTGTAGCCAACGCTTCTCCATTCCAACCTGGAGATGATTTACGACGACGAATACAAGGATCGCAAATCGTTACGTTCTGTCAAATTCAACAACCAGAGTCGATTGACATCCACTCGAGAAGAGACCGACTCCAACGAAGACTAACCCAACTACGGTTCCGACTCCTACGCGCCTTGTAGGTACATGGTTCAAAATGCCGGTCAGGAAGGATTGCTTGCTAAAGAGGCTCAGGCGGGTAAGGCTATTGGAGACGAGATGAACGGGGTTCTCAAAGAGACGTCGACGCCGGGTATCGACCATTTTCCTCGTGATTCGGCCGAATGAAGTGTGAGGACGTTCGTCAAGACTGGAGCGAGGAGCTCGAGCTCAACATCATCAGTTCGTTCATCTGTGATTATGTGGTTTTCGTTATTGCAATTCCTGTGCTTGTCATCTGTCCCGACGGAGCAAGTCTTCAACACATTGGAGCTTGCGTCATTTTTAAACAAGACTTGCCACCATCATTTTTATCACCTTCATCTGTCGCTTATTGTCTTGACTGGGTAGCGCCCCTTGCAATGGCGTTTCTGGTTCGGTCAGCCTGTGGATTCAGCTTTCCTCGGCGAACACGACGGACCCCACCGTGCGATACCACGACTCCTGTGTGATCACCAATGATTCACGTCCTGAGTGGTACTTTGAGAGTATGACCGTCATGCGTTGGAACAACCATGCTGTCTACATGGGCTACAAACTCAGGGTACTAGTACTCCCTCGGTATCTATGACGGTCTTGTTTACGATTTGACAGGTTATATCAATTATAGCCCTGCTGTCCACAGGCACCATGTGGTGAACGGGTTTCCTCCGGCGAGTACAAAGGACTACATAAATGAAGGCAAATTTGACGGCAATTCCATCAAAACCCCTGAGCTGTCATCAACATCAACATTTTATCTCTACGCGCCGCAACCTCATTCTCCTTGCCTTGTTTTGGACAGCTTTCAAAGGCCTTTCAGAAATGTCCCTCGTACAATTTACAAAAACACACCGCGAGATGATTGGTTCGGACGTTCAAGTTCGCAAAGGCTGTCCTTGAAGAACACCACCATGCATCATTGTGAAGTGGAATAGATGTCTTATTATTTCATGAGCCCTAAAGGCACCGCGTCTTAGTTAGGATGCTCCAGTTGATGGGCATTCAAGCTCAAGTGTGCTGACCACTTCATTGACGAGTGTTGTGCCATAGGACTAACTGCTGTCGTTGAATTTCTCGTTCACGCGAGCATGGACGCAATACGCTAGAACGGCTCTGTATAGTTTAGCTGTGCCTCACCATTGCCAGGGGGACTCGGGCGTGAGCGCTTGAGCGCTAGATGTTTCCTACACTTATTCTCACATGGCAAGGAATGACCGAGCAGCCAATCAGATGTCAAATTTGTCTGGAAGGTATTACTGGTAGTGCAAAGTACCAAGAATGCAGTTTTGCTGTTGAAGTGGCAGGAGCATAGTGACACGAGGCATGCGGTGTGAATAATGTGCATCAATACCATGTACTCTGGTTACTCACCCACTCTCAGCATTCAAATGTTCACCCTCCATCATGGGCCAGCCTAGATTTCAGTATCTCGCACAAACTTGGGCTTTCCTGACGCACAGCCCCAAAAACAGTTCTTGTCAGAGTCGTCAGAGCGGCGAGCAGGCACAAGGAAGTAATGTACTACTTCCACAACTTAAATTCATCCCGGTTGCGTCGCGCACAGCAACGTCACGCTTAGAGTCATTGCCACACGTAGTCTTGGAACCCATTTACAAGGTTTTGCCAACTAGGCCGTCGGATGTATCCGTGAATCGGCGTAACAAGTGCCGCGAAGAACGCTTCAGGCGAACCATACAGGAGCCTGACGAATTCGCTAACTTTCAATCACACAGTAAACCATTTTCTCTCTGCAGTTGGCCGTCAGTTGAACACGCCGTGACTTGCTGCACCCAATGTGTGCAAGGATCGCGCAAAGCAAGGTAAGGGTCACAGCCGCAATATGTACGGTTACTAAAACCCCCACCGTTATGATCTGATGCACAGTCTCATATGTCTGCGGAATTCATTTGCCTGGCCTCGTGTAAGATGGCTTTTCAGGGACGTTGCTATATCCGGTTGGGAGGACGCTCGGTGTCGTACCCCATCCGAGCAATCATAGCTCCCAGTTCAGCATGCCACAGGTACCGGTGATAAACTCCTTCAGGCGGGGGAAACCTCGGATGGGCCTGGGATTCTAATCTGTGTTAGCTTGCAGGCTTTTTACCCTTTCCGTGGGACCGTGCCTACGCAGCCGACGGAAGGATCGTAGCACAGACTCAACTTGAGTGACATATAAAATGCAAACGAAATCCAGAGCAAAGCCATCTTCGATATTTCTTTTTCAGCCAGCTCCTGTTCTGCACCTTGCATTCTCCATGGTGTGTCTTCGACTTGCTTGCTTGGTACCCTTTCTGTTCCTCATAAGTACCGTGGCCGCCCAGGGTGCGCGTCCATATTACTTCTGCCCTTCGACTCAGAGTATCCTTACACGTCTTCAGCCACCAGTACTGCGGCCAGTTACCCCACTGCAACGGAAAGTCCAACTCTCATCCAACAATCCTTCGGTACGTATTTCATACGACTTACTCAGCGGGCCGTTTCACTGATACAGAGAAACAGTTTATGACCCAAGCAAGGCCGCCGCAGGAATTTTCGCGGCGCTCTATGGGATCACCACACTTGTCATTTTCTTCCGCTTATTTTCCAATCGTGCTTGGTGGGGGTTATGTCTGCCCATTGGAGCTGCCTGTACGGGCTCGTCACTTTTGTCTCGGTGTTACAACTGACCCAAAGTATGATTCAGTCATGGCAGCCGGTTTTGTTCTCCGCATTGAAATGACCATATATCCCAACTCTTTGCCCATTTATCTTTGTTCGGAGTTGTTTACTCTCCTCTCTCCGACCGCCTTCCTCGCGTTCAATTACATTCTTTACGGTCGTTTCGTCGTCAGATGTATCGAGCGTCGCCACTCACTGATCAGACCCGAGCGTACTGCAAGATATTTCATCATCAGCGATATCACCACCTTCCTCGTTCAGGTACGATCTATCTCTCTCTTTTCCGATCTTTTCGAGCCACTTCATTTTTTTTTTCAACGCAGGGCGCGGGAGGTTCCTTTATGACCTCCACCAACCCAAACACGATCAAAACAGGAGCCTACATCGTCATCGCAGGTCTCTCACTCCAGACGCTCTCCTTTGCACTCTTCATCCTCTTCGTCTATCACGCTTACCGGAGCCTGAGGCGAGAGGGCATCAAACCCCATGAAGCACCATGGGGCACGATTTTGACGACACTCTTCTTCAGTTCGACCTTTATCCTCGTCCGTCCCTTTTTCTTTCTCTCGTTAAGAGGAATGTATCGTTCGCTCAACGACGCGCACACAGATCCGATGCATCTATCGCACCATCGAAATCGGTGAAATTTTTGGAAAGGGCTATCTCAACGATCACGAAGGTAGGCATGGCCCCCAAAACGCTTTGAAATGCCTTCTACTAGTACGCGACTGAAACATCGTTTCTTTCTAGCGTTCTTTTACGTATTCGATGCACTCCCGCTGTTCATCGGTATCACCTCGTACGCTATTTACTGGCCGACTCGATACCTCCAGCCGTCTGCTGATATGCCGGCGGACGAGATGAACAAGTTCGTTCCGTCAGAACGGACATACGTTGCTTGAACGGACCCTTTCGGGGACTCGTGACTGGACACACTCTGATAGATTTTTGTAGCTCTAAAAACTTGATAATTTGTTTTTGCCTCTCTCACGTTACTCACGTCGAACGAGTGGACCTCCAAATCCGATGTAAGTGGGGACGGCACCCAATCAAATCAAGAATCAACACGGCGGTGTATCTACACACGCATCGCAAAGAACGTGCCTAATGTGCGAGGCATCGTATACCAGGCCCCAGATCTCACGTGTAAAAAGGTCAGCGGAACGTGCTCACGACTCCACACCGACGGAACAAAAAAAAAGTGTGAGCGCTGTGATTATAGATTCGCATCGAGAAAACAACAACAAAACGCTATTACAAAGCTGCCGACCGCAACATATTCAAAAACGCACGTACGATAAGTCGAGATATCAAAAAAAAAAGGAAAAGGAAAAAGGAACACATCCTACATCGCCAACTGTGCTTCTGGCGTCTGAAACGCCCCATACACAGCATGTATCCCCGGAATCCCAGCATCCCCGTTCGATCGTCCGTCACTCAAACTGCTCATCAGTGGTGCGTCCGGCCAAGAGAACCTACATTGTGAACGGGTATACGTGAGTTCCGTCGAGCGTCAAAAGGAAATAGGAAACACGCACCCAGGCATCATCATATTACCCCACCACACCTCATTCAACGCATGCATCGTCGCCAACGTCCCAGCATCCGAAAACACGTCCGTCATGCTCACGTCCTTTACCTCGCCCGACTTGCCCGATCCGGATCCGTCGCTGCGCCCGAGCACCGCACCCTGAAGACTGTGGGACGCGGCCATGTCCGACTGGGACTGGGACGGGGACTGGTGCGCCGTGCTCGCCGGACTCGACGACGCAGGCGTCTCCACCACATTGGGCAGCTTCATCTGCATCCCATCATTGTCCTGACGCGGCTCAGACCCAGGTCCCGGTTGCCCATGCATCCCCGCCTGCGAGGTATGCCCCTCCGAAGAAGCACCACGTGAGTCCCCATAACCGTGCCTCTGCGACGAAGGCGGTACGAGCTGACTCGCCAAAGGACGCGGCTGCAATCGCCCAGCGAGGGTGCTCCCACCCTTGCGATGCTTCGTAAGCAGACCCGCAAGGAACCGCGCGTACAAGTGTGGGGTATGCCGTTCGTCGATCGCCACCTCTTGCAACGTCGTGATTAGTCGTCCGATCGAGTCAAATATCTCGTCCTCCATTTCTCGCGTGAGAATATGCACAAACTCTGGTCGGAGGAGCTGTTTTTTTTTTTCAAGTATTCAGACGGGGCCTCGCCTGGTTTCGTGGAACATACCTTGAGCAAAAAGGCAGAGGCAAACGAGGCAAAGATAAAGTGACCTGGTGTATCCCATTGATTTAGCTACGGACGACCGTCTATCAGAGCCAAAGGCTTACCGTCTGGAGATGAACGCATGAGACCACTCGGCGCAAGCACGTTGATCATATGCTTGATAACAACCGTCGCAGCTTCAAAGCACTGTCGAGGAAAGAAAAACAATATATTCGAACCCAGATCTCCGAATAAACAAGCTTAAAGCACCTTGTTGAGGAACACATTGTCACTCGCTTCGATGCCACGTTGGAAAGCGTGTTGGAATCCAAAAGAATACATGACGAGCCGCGAGTAGTTGACGAGGCTAAGCTGGGTCAGCCATGACGCAAAAACACCGCTCAGAGAGCGGCTCACAATGGGAGTAATGTACAGCGGAATCGACACCCAGAATCTGTCACAGAAAAAATCGTACACAGTCGAAGCATCAGAAAACGAAAACAGACCGTTGGGATCAGACTCTGATTTGAAACGCAGCTTCCATTCCTCGAAATAGGCTGTCAGTTGCGCATCATGCCGGAGCGTCACGGAGAGGAAATTCAGCGACTGAGAGATAATGCAATGACGTAAGCACCGGAAACCCAATCCCCAAACTCAACCGCCCACCTTGTTCAATCCCGTCGGTGAACTCGGATCAGAAAATATCTCTTCGTGAAACCGACCGACGATGCGCAACAGTTGAGAGTAGGCACAGAGGTGAATATCATACTACCCGTCCTCGATCAGACGACGTCGCGCCGTAGGGGAACTACTAATCGACTGACCTTGTCCCGATACTGAGATCGTCTGTACCAATCCGCCGAGTTCCGCGTGATAAAATCTTCCTTGATCGTACTCGGTTTCCCAAACTGCGTCGCAGTCGATCGATCCAGGTTAAAACAGATCATCCAGACCCGCGTTCGATTAAGCATCTCACGCTCCTGTCGTTCCGTTTGTGGCTGTGTCATCGACACTTGATGGAGATTCAAATCCGTGGCGATCCTAACGAGGATTGAGAAACGGGGATGGGAGAAGGGGCGATGGCCTTACCTCACCGCAAGCCCCGTGTATAACCAACTCCGGTCCTCCTCCCATCGTCGAGCGGGAACGGCATAGATACTCATGAGGATGTACGCCTGACACAGCTCGACAGACTTCCATCCATCGATGAGCGCATTGGCCGCCGAGTGCTTCGCGAAATGCATCGCCACCGGGTAGATCTCAGATTTCTCGCCATAATACCGGGATGAGACCGCGCAGACTGTGTCAGCGTCTCAGAACAGGGCCATCATCGAAAGCGAAGACGATCGATACGTACTGACGGTGAAAAGGAACGGACAGCGCTGGAAGATCGACGTCGCGTTATGGAGCTTCGGGTCGAGCAAGCCGATAAAGGGCTGCATACGAGGTAGACGTCAGTCTGTGGTCGCCTCTGATGCCAATGTAACGTACATTGATCTGGTTCCAAAACCTACCCCGTTGACATCAACCTCGTGTCCCAAAGAAACAAAAGCAACATACATGTCAAAGAGCTTGTCCACGTCTGCCGACGTCACCAATCCATGCAACAAGATATCCGGTGGACTGTTTCTTTCGATCAAGTGCTTTCGAATGGTGAGATCGTTCGCCGGACCTAATTCGGAGACCCCATCATCCACCAGCGTCCTAACCACGAGGACGAAAGACATACCTGGCCTGAAATACTCCTTGTTCGCAACACCCTTGTGACAAGAGATAATCCATCAACCAAAAAAAAAAGGGCCCACAGAACAAATGACAACGTACCACATTGTTATCGTCCTCCTCGGGCTTGGCAGCAGCGCCACTCGCACCCGTCCCACTCCCCGGCTGAACCCTACTCCTTCCCTTGCCCTTCTCGTTCTCTTTATCCAACGACAGATTCGCGAGCAACCCAATCGGGACAGTCACATCCGGTAGCGCACTGCGCACTTTTTCGGCAACCTCTTCTTCCGTTGTCCCCTCCTCGGCATCCTCCGCCACATCATCAGAGTCATCCATGGTATGGCAACCCGAGGAACGGACACCGCCACTTGCACCGGGGACGGAGGACGAGACGTCGCCGGGACGAGACATCTCACGGATGATCTCCATCCTCGCCGCGGTCGCCTGGCCGGGCTGTTGCGTACTATTCTGGAGACGGTCCATCCAATCGACCACCCGAATATTATCCCTGTCAGAGGGTGAGATCGCCATTTTGAATTGGTCAATGGAGAGTGGCGTCGCCATGTATGGATTGTGGAGCTGCAATGAAAACGGTTAGTCAGGGCGAGGAACAGCATGTCCGTGACGAGCGCCAACTTACCTGTTTCAAAAGAGATCCGATGATCTGATCCTTGTGACGAATCTGCGCAAGCAGGTATTCCCGTTTACTAACACGAGGGGGTGGTGATGAGTATGTGGATGACAATGTTTCGGAAGAGGCAGCGGAAGAATCAGAATCATCAGAGCAGATCGAGTCGCGTGATGAAGAACGCTTCATCGCTGTCGACATCGAATGACAAAAAAAGAAGAGCAAGGTACAGGTCTACCCGTCAACAAAAAAAAAGTTTGGAAGAGCAGTCCAAAAACCAAGGAGATGGGGACGATGGGGAGCACGTTACGACTGACGGGCTTAAGTAGCCCGATTGCAATGTGAATGCCAACCAACACTAGCCGATACAGCCTTTTGCTGCGCGCAGTGCTCTTGCCGACGAAAAAGGATACGGGGAGAAAATGGTACGACCTGGGGCCCAACGATCCTGTAGGCTAAGCCCAGTATAAAAACCTAAACCAGGGCGTGCCACATGCCAATCGCAGATTCGACAAACGAGCAAGCAGCCGGTTAGCAGTCCTGGAGCATGTCACGTTCCGAGATCCAAAATTGGAAACATGACGGCAATGCTGTGCTCGGAGACGGAAGGAAGGAAAAAAAGAGTCGAGAATGCATCGCAAATTGGACTTACTTGGGGGTGGTTCTAGGCTTCTTTGCCTCGACAATGCAAGGATGACCTGAGGTGGTACAACGCTTACATGCGCTTGCACCCTCTGGAAAGTCGCATTTCATCTGTCATCGTCAACGGGAGACAGACCAAGAAGCCAAACCACAGTTGATGACAGGGAACACGAAGCAACGCACGTACCAATCGTGCCCAACCCGGAGTGGTCGAATCCGAGTTCAGGGATCAAATTAAACGCAGTCCAATTTGAGTTGTTCCGTTTAGGCAATCACAGGGGTACAGTCAGGGGATGACGGGGTCCAAGGAAATGATGAGTAAATCGAGCACGCGGATGGGCACGCCGGAAGGTCGCAGATATCCATTCAGAGGAAACGCCCACCGTTATCGTGGGTTCCGAACAAGAAACATGTAGTGCGGAGTTGGTTAGCAGGTGGGAGCAAATAACACGGGGACAATTTCAAGGGGTGTAACACGTGAAGAAGTCATTTCATCGACAAAAGGTGTTGTCGACATGAGGTTCCGGAGGTTCAAAGAATCGCAATTGCAATTGCATCCGTTTCAAAGTCAGACCGTGGCGCGGAAATCCGCAGTAGTTGGAGGGCCAAGAACATGAGACATGTCAAACACGCAAACACGCGGACCCGGAGGGATCGTACGCCGTAGAAACACAAGTGTCCACAAAGGCGAGTTAGCCATAGAATAAATGAAAAAAGAGAATGTTTGGTAAGCGAGCTAGTAGACAGGGTGTAGGCAAGGAACGAACCTTGAGCCGTTTGCAGTATGTGCATGCTCCAATCCTGAATGATCGTGACGTGGGAACGGAACGCAACAATGAAGGCCGAGGAAAATGCAGGGGAACAGCGGGCGAACAGGCCCATCACCGGACCGAAGACAAGATGGGGTGTTCCCGAAGCCATCGTGCGTGATCGGAAGTTCGCGGTTCCAGGCGCGGTCGTTCGGGCAGGCGCATCCGTAATGTCGGAAGTAAGGAATAATCGTCGCCGGATTCGGGATGTGATACAAGATGGATCGATAGACGAGATGAAGCCGGTAGCCCGGCAATCAGCGCATTGACGCACAGCAACATTGCATCGTTCGACGTAGGGCCGACGCAGGGCAGTGAAGGTCGGGCACACATAGCCGGCGGGGCCGACCGGTATCCGGTACCCGGGTACAAAGCATAACCGGATTACCGCAAAGGGAAAAAGAAAAATCGCAGTACGTGAATATGAGAAGGAATGAATGCATGTCTCACCGGAAATAACAGTGCGAGGCAGTCGGAAACACGTACGTTTCGTGATTGCCACGAAAATGGACATGTCGTCCGTTGCCGTCGTAGCGCAGTTTGGACAATGAGAGATACCGTGCAGACAATGAAGAGAATGAGGATGGAAAAGAAAGGAGGCACGCTCGTCAGTATCACATCATAGGTCATCACAAGGGAGAAGGGGTAGCGAAATAAAAGAGAGACGCACTTCCGTCCACCAGGTAGTCCTGGGGCAACCTGGACTGTCCCTCCTCCAGTTCCTCCAAGCTCGCCTGTCCCTGCACTCCTACTCGGACCCTCACCCCCACCCCCACCCCAATCAGGTACCCATTCGATGACCTCATCATCATCACTATCATCATCGCTCTCGACCATATGACCTCGAGAGGCCCCGATCCCGATCCCTGTATATGGAGCTGGGCGCGGGCGCTTCGGTGCACGAGGCCGCTTAATCGAGGTTCGCATAGGTGGAGCACGGGAAGCAGGTGCAGATGTCCGCGCTTGTCCTTGGGGTTCAACGACTGGTCGTGGCTGCGCCTGAAACTCTGAGCGACCTTGAGGGTTCGCAAATCCGGAAGCTGGCATCGGATATAGAGCAGAGACATTCTCATATTGGTATTGTCCCTGTGGAGGGACGCGCATGTGTGCGGGTACTTGCGCCGGCGGCTGCGCGCGTTGTTGTGCAGACCCATAGTGAGGATGTGACGGCTGAACCGAGTAACCCGTCTGCGCCTCGTAGCCCGAATCTGGACCGAAATTGGAACTTGGAAACACCCCGCCCGTGGATACGCCCGACGATCCTCGTGGCTGGGGAGGCGACGCAGTTACGGTCGACATGGAGGCCGAATGTGCGTGACTGGCGCCTCGCCTCAGCAGGTGTTCATGTTTATCCATCCCTTCTCCCTGCCCTGGTACCCGTTCCTGTCCCCTTTCTTGCACAGGTAAGTCGCCCCTTGATTTGTCCTCGACCGCATATTGAGCTCCATAGCCGCGCGACTCCGTCATCCCCGTCACCCGCGATGCCTCTGACAATATTTCTGACGCCAGCGAAGACTCTGACGCTATCATTCCCGAGGATACTCCACTCACCCGCCCACTTGCACTGCTCTCGTCAAGCGATGAGGTCGTATTCGTTCCCCGATAGCTTCCATACGATCCTGCTGGCGATCCTGCACTGTGTCCGCCGGTCCCTGTATGAACCAAATGTCTCGTGTTAGCTCTTGCTGCAATAGAATCGGAGGTGCGAAAAGTGGGATGATAGGACGGATACGAGCCGTATTCTGAGGTGGAAGGTGGAAGTGCAAATAGAGACGGAGAGCGTGAAGGGGTCGGAGACAATGAAAGCGTGGAAGATGAAGTGTCGAGCGTACGAGTTGACGAAGAGGAAGGGGAAGGGGAGTCACGTGCAAGTTGAGACCCAGATGGCGACGACGGAGCATGTCGAGCCATCGTACACCAAGATCACGGATAAATCAAAGAAAGATGAAAAAAAAGGTGGGTCAGAATGAAGGAGAAGCAAGGAAAGCAAACAGAAAAGGCGGAGCAAGACGGCTTTAAACCACTCTGGAGGGAACAGCCCCAAACCCGACCAAAGTCGATGCGACCACGGCCACCACGTTCGAAGCTAGAAGTTCAGAAGTGGCGAGAGCAAATAACGCATGGGTGAAAGGTCAAGTCATTTTTCCTCATCATGCTGGCAGTCTGATATCTAGGCACGGCCACAGATACCTCCGCATCCCCCCAGTCCTATGACTGGTGCACTATGAGTACTCCGGATCGCCCGTAGCCGAGTTATCCCGGAGGTACAGCTACAGGCAGAACAATCACATGGATTGCACTTTCTGCGGCGCCGAGATGCCCAATATGGAGATGCCTTGAGCAGCACGCAGACCTTTCTGGGGAAGTGACAGGGAACATGGGAGGGATGTCATCCTCGGGATCTAAGGCAGGGAAACTATGCCAAAACTTGACCGAAACACGATGGCAGCGCCAAAAATGGAAAAACACGAGGTGAACTGCTAGATCACCCAAGGGTGTCCAATGAGCGAAAGGCACGAGTACCAAGTTTAATATCCCCAAACGCGTCAAGAAGTGACGTGAATGGATAGCAGAGCGGAAGATAGAAAATAGAAAGGGTGAGTTTGAGAGCGACAACCCGTGACTCACCAGTATCACTCGCGGGAGTATTGGAGTGCGTTGGAGGTGTAAACCTGGAAAAAGAGGAATGTGGAGACGAGAGTGCGTGCGTGCGTGTTTGTGGATAGGGCCCAGAGGCCATGGAATAGACATCATGCTGTGCAAAGATGCAAAAAGATGAGTCGCAGAGCATGAAGAATACAGCGAGCAGAAAAGCGAAAAAGGAAAACATCCTCATAAGGAAAAAGCACCCGAAAAGCAAGCTTCACGACGGGTCCCAATTTAAATAAGGAAGACACAATGGAGAGCAGAAAGAGATATCACAGAAAGATTGGACGCACAAGAGATGATAGGCTGTGACTGGCTTGAACGTTATAATACATTCTCGCAGGTTCATCGAGGTGCTCCACGGTGATCGCTACGTCCGATGCTGCTGAAGATGGGTAATACTGTTCCGTAGCCCTAGGGTAGGGATCGTTTTGAGCGGCGACAAAGCCGGATGTTGAAGAAAAAGAGGGATTGAGCCTTGGTTGAGTGTGGGATTCTACAGACGAAATATGCACGTCGGAGGGATTCGGTTGATCTTGTGAAGTGGGAAACGTGGTGGCACGTTCTCGAGAGTGACTTTGCGTGCGGTGAGATTGCGAATGCGATTGCGGTGGTGGAGAATAGGAATAAGATGGAGCTAACGAGAGTAGCTCTTGCAACCGTTGGTTCGCAAGTACTTGTGGGGGTGGATGATGTTCTTGAGTCTGAAGCATGTGTTGGAATTGGGGTAGATGGGTTGAATGGAGGCTATATGCGCCAGAAAGAGAAATTTATCACCTGAGTTTCTGGTTTCCTTTGTTCGTGTTGTTCTGTCTGTCCTTGTGCTTGTGCAGGGGGATCCGTTTGGACTCGAGGGTGTTCTATGGTAGGATTATTATGGCGCGGGTCCGATTGTCGGTGCGGAATGGGTGCAATCTGGCGATGTTGCACACCTTGCTGCTGGAGCTTGGAGGGTGAACATGGAATTGACTACTCCGGCTGAGGGCACTCACCCGATTAAATCCAAAGCTGGTTGCACTTTGGAGAAAGTGAACGGCGTCGTCACTGGTTGAAGTGAAACCCGGAGCGACATGGAAGGGAGAATCGCGGGAGGCGGTGAGTGAACTGTCTACGGCAGCATAAGAGGGGTCAAAGGGGGCATCCCATCTGGTGAGGTGGTGATAATCGGGGATGGAGCTCGCTTGTGTCGGGTCGTAAAAGGACAATCCGGAGACGATCATTGATGTGCTGGGTAAAGATTGACTGGTGTTTGCAGGAGGGTAGAGCGAGGATGCTGGGGCCTGTTGAGAATGGTCGGTCGAGGAAGGTTGTGGATGGTGCGGTATGAAATGGGAGTGCGGAAGGCGGGAATGACGTGCTGCAAGGGAAGGGGTGAGCGAGAGAAAGAAGAAAGGAGCAATCGCACGGGATCTATCGAACTTTGACAGGCAATGCAGCAAAGGACGGGAGAAGAATGATGGAGGGGGGAACATACGGAGAGCTTACCTCCGGTGCGGTTCGGATTGGATGAAAATGACGCATTTTGGTCTGGCGTCCGGCGGTTTTGCATTGCGGATAACGGTCAAGCGACTCCAATGTGTGAGTAGGAGAGAGATGGTGGTATCTTGTGAGACGGGGAGTCGTCGAGCGGGGGGAGAATGGAACGAGGCACGCCCAAGAGGGAAAATGGGGAGTGTGGAGGATTCTCGATGAGCCTCGTCGCCGGGCTGCGAATCGCGGTCCGTGAAAGGGAAGCAGAGGTCTAGCAAAAGGACATGAGTTAACGAGTCAATGGCAGCGACGCACCCCCGAGAATCTTGCAATGCCACTGGTCAATAAGTACCTTGTAACGCTCATGTCCATCCCTCGCGCGATGCACGCCATTCCTATTCTCTGACACTGCCACACTCGCCCCCTACTGCCCGCGGCACCTCGGTTGACCTTGATAACCGGCACTGTCTTCCCCTCCCCATTAACATCATACCTTGCCTTTCTACCTTGCTCTAGAAGTCGTCTGTGTCCTGTTTTTCAGTGTCGTTGTCCGTCAGATTCACCTCAGTTGTCTTTGCGTACAGGGAGCGCAACTCGACGTGGGAATCTCTTGCCTGCTTTTCTTACTCGCGAGCGACTTACTCGAACGGTCCGCTCCGTTCACATTACCGCCCGTGGTCGCCATTCCACTCCTACGCAACACCGAGCACCGCATATCCCTCTGGCCTCGCGCCGTCTACCTATCGATAACTGACCTTCTCACCATCACGGCGCTTCGGACCTCTCCCCCGCTGTTCTAATTGCATCCGCCGACGATCCCCCAAAGCTTGTGATATCTCGTCTGCCGATTACCGTTCTTTGTCAAAAGTACGTTTCTACACCAGACTTGCCTGGCTTCCCAAAACTTGCGACTCACATACGCAGATACCACAAACTGGTGGGCACACTGATCCGCCGACCTCGGGCGCAGCACGCTATAACTCCCTGCGAAGCTATTTCATCTACCATTCCGTCTCAATGGGCTAGTGTCACGCGGTAATATAACACGCTTATTAATGTTGGTGGACTTGCCCCGATGGAGCTCCGACGGGTCTCTTTGATCCTTGCTTGTGCTGCCTTTCAATGTAAGACAGTGCACCTAGTCTTATAAAGATGAACACAAGGCGTGCATATGATGCTCGACACCCTTTACTATGCACCGGTTCAGGACCTCTGTCTAACATCGGACGACGCAGCTACATAAACGTCTTGAGCTGCATGGCAGGTGATGGCGAGTAGATACAAAAACTGAACATTCATGACTTTTTACTCCGCAGGTTTTTATACGTCTCCGGCTGTCTGCAAATACATGCAGTGTGGCGAGGTATTCGTCTCTCGCTTGTGAGAGATGTCTCCGAAAATGGTTTTCCCCAATAGCATGCACATGTTCGCCCGAGGTCGATGAACTCGACGCCCATGAGGGTACCTCAAACGATGCGGTCATAAGAATGGCGAGTGTCCGACAGACATGCAGGTCAGTCCTAGTCAGTGGCCAAGAACAGTGTCGCGTCGAGTGTCGAGTCTTCGAGCGGACGGTACTGTGGAGACGGCGGAAGCATGATGCTCTGATCAGCAACACTGATTGCTGCAACGCGCGATAGAGGCAAAAATAGTATATCTACCAAGTTTCTATATATCTACACCACCAATACACCACTCCCACATTCGTGGAGTATAAGCAAATCTACTGTACAGCTGACTATACTGTCACCTGGCCACACCATGGCACCGAAAGATATCACCCGAGTGCATCCCGGCACAACCTCGGATGTGGTAGAAACCAGAGGGTCAGATCGAAAACGAGAGCGACAGCAAAACAACTAGTAGCATGACGAATGGCCGAGACGACATTCGACGACAATACTCTTCCTGTACTGCCCAGGGTTTCTTGCAAGACACGGCTCCAGATATCATCTCAGACCGGCAGTGGGACGACTTCATCTTTCGCGTTCTCATAACTTGAAGCTGAGGGGCTACTCGTCTCCTCGACGGTCCTTCGCACATGGACCTGAAGGTGGTTGCCGGTCGCCAGTAACTCCGAAGTGGCTTGCGAAGACTCAGTGACTGGCCAGTTTACAGAAGCGAGCTGCGGGGAATTGGAGATGAGCCGACGATGATACAACTGCAGCCAAGGGACTCACCGCTTCGCTCACGCCATGCGGTCGGCTCAACTCTGCCTTGAGCGACTCGCGGGTAAGCAGGTTGTCCATGAGGGTCTTTCCAAAAAAACGTTGGTGGACGGTACTTTCGTTACGTTGATGACACTCACATTCGTGTAGATACGACCAAGGGGAATGCTGAACACGGCGGACAGACTCGTGGTCGGGAGAACGACAAAAGCAATTAGACTGCCGATGGAGAAGAAGACGGTAAAAAGTCCTGTCTGGATGACACCGCGGATAAGTCGGTTGAGAACTGTATCCATCCTGCGGAAACCAGTTCGCGAACGGGAGAAGATGATGATCAAAGTAACTGGTAATTGAGAATAAGTACCCTGATATGTACAGTAGAATAAACAAACGAGCATACCACTGATGAACGCATCTACGAAGACCTGCGTGGTCAACCAGGCGATTACAATGGGCGTAATAATGGGTATGTCAGAGAGGCTAAATTATTATGATCAGTTTGACACAGTATCTCATTCATGAAACATACACCACGTTAGTCCAGACCCCGATGCTGCAAACCATGCCCAGAACAGACGAAGGAATCGCCAGCAGGATGACCAGGCCATACAAGATCTTGTTGTGAGTGAAGCGCCAAATCCTACGACAGACCGAGTTTGAGTTTATGATCGTGCAAGTATATAGAATACTCGCCTGTGCGCTAGATACGTCTGCGTCACCAAGGCAGTAAGCGCAGTGCCCATAGCAGTAAATTGGTATGGCCATTCACCCACTTTGAGGGCAGCCATTAGGACCAGGTAAAAGGCATCATGATCACTTACATGCGAGAGATGGTGTATCATAATAGTTCACCGTGCTGGAATGCACATGCACTCAACATGAGTAGACACGAAGAAGGTGGATAAGGCTACGAACGTATAATACCATGCCAAATATATGGCCCTGTAAAAATAATTGAGCCACTTTCCGAACACTAGATCGATGTGGTACCCACGAGGCACTCTGGAACGTATCCAAAATGAACAGGAAGAGCACCATATACCTAGTAAAGTCACGCATCAGAACTATATAATCGTGGTCAGTGAACGACCCACTTTGTCCATGGCCGATCATCAAATTCTGGACAGGGTTATGAGTTAAAGTGGACTGATCTTTGCTGATTCTACTTACTCGTCCGGTAGTACACCAGGAACTGATACGCGACGAAACCATACAAGAAGGTGTTGACTTGGTTCGTAATGGGTCAATCGAAGCCCCAAGACCGATGTCGACGATGCAAATCGCCGACACTCACAGAATATGGCCATTAGGAGAGTACCTATCATTCGATCCCCGTCAATACAATCCGTTCCACAGATTGGGAACCCCACTGTACGAACCGACGGTTTCGTCATATGAGCCCAGTGTGCTCATGGTGAGTCCTGGTTGCGAAGTCAAGAACGGCGGGATGACTGGATAACTTGGGAGAGGGAGAATGGGGATTGACCTGATGCATTTTCGAGATATACACGGACAACCCTGAGTTCCCCAAACGTTGAAT
Source organism: Boletus pseudopeckii (assembly GCA_038092915.1). NCBI lineage: Eukaryota > Fungi > Basidiomycota > Agaricomycetes > Boletales > Boletaceae > Boletus > Boletus pseudopeckii. The sequence goes on from JBBPRH010000102.1 coordinate 61,827, forward strand.
TGTATGGGAGATACCCGGCCGCGCCCGCATGCCGCGTGGTGATTGTGATGATGCGAACTGCGCGAGCTAGTATCCGCAGAGTTACCAAGAAGCTCGATGTACAACTCTTTATTTGGAAGTGGCCTGAGTAAGACATGCTGTAACAGCGCAAGGGTTGACACTTGCAAGTGAGAAATGCAACTGGGTTTAGGTTTAGCAAATCATTCAGTTTAGATCAAGGAAAGGATTAGATTCCGTGGAGAACTGGTAACTTACTTAACTGACCCTTCGCTACTGAGCAAGCCCGATTTGCCCATCATGGGGCCTAAGCATTTACCCACCGGCCCATCTGTTTCAAGGAGGCGGCGAGTGAACTTTTTCACATCGTACGAGTGGCGTTCAAGTTATTCGGCAGTCTCTTTTCAAATTGTCTTCTACAGTACGTTGTAACGTCGGTAAAATTTGCCATTGAATGTCCATGGAACCTGTACATGCTTTGTTGAACACAGTGACACTGTCTTACTCATTCAGACATTCTCATTCGAAAAAAATTCTGCCCCTCGATTATTCTACTCATTGGAACTCGACCGGGCCCTCATGAGTACTACCTCGGACCTAAGTCATACCTTAAGGTTAGGGTTTGTTGCATTGAGCAGCAAGCCTCGATGCGGGGTTAGATTGAAGCTCCGAATATTACTAATTTCTGCGTGAATTCGGGTGAGGTTGTCCCGACATCCCGACTCATCTCTCTCCCAACTTGTGGCTTCGAGCACTGCCTTTCGAGTTCCTGCCAACACACACTTGGCTGTACCCCTGATCTAGCGACGGACCACACTGACGCGGACGAGGCTTTACATAACCACGGTCAAGGAACTTTGTTACATTCCGCATCCTCGAAGGAACTCGCAAGCCAAACGGTTCTCGATACAAGGATCGGCTGTGTTGACTCGCCCAAATCATTGACCTAGTGGTCGAACTAATTACCTGATGATTGGTTGTGGATATAATCCGTGATGCTGACTTCAGCAGATTAACTCTACAAGCGGGTCCGTTAGGTTCATGTATTCAATTCGGTAGGTCGAAGGCATAAGTACTTAGTAGTGCGTGATGCATTCTACTAAACCCTCTGATCCGAGTGGGATGCTCCTCCCACAGTCAGGTGAACCTGTAGCGACCGATGTTCATGGCTATGGGCGGCATGCCTTAATGATGACATTGGTCACGCAACCGTATCAGCAGTCTCTCGTACTTATCAACGGATCAGGGCCTTGGCCCGCGTATGTAAGTACTTTTCTGGACTTCTTAGTCCTGCCCATATCTATCGAGGCTCTGCCAGCGACTATAGGGCTCAGACGCTCATCAGTTGGCGACGTTACCGGTCCTCCATATTTAACCGACTTGATCATATCAATTGGCGTGCTCACACTTTGTCAACGCAGCTTTGATCCCTCTCAACCATGTGTGTTACGGAAAACATGGTCACTAAAGGCGCACCTGTGCATCTGCACCGGTAAGTATGCCCAGTAACGCTCAGGTTGAGGGTGAGTCCACGTTGTTGTTTATATAGCATCGTATAGTAATCGAACCAGTGAAAAAGGTCATATGCAGGAGGTACATACCGACGAGGCATAAACCCGACTAGTACCTTGAACCTAATGGAACCAATTGGCTGCCCCTGGGACAAGTACCGAACTTACCGTAAGCCTCTGCGAACGAACCCACACATATGTGGACAATGTTTCTCGTGGGGTTTCTCGTGAGGTCTGAATACAGTCGAAAAGTCATGCATATTACACAAAAATTGAAACATTTAGTAAATTGAAAAAGCTATGTATTATGACCTTTTCCACTGTAAATCCCTCCGGAAACTTACTTACACCGACCATGCGTACATTAGTACCGAACGAATAGGAGTAGGGCGTAAGGAAAGTTTCCGTCGGAT